>CAUHTR010000143.1:0-184587 GCA_959609185.1 Schmidtea polychroa | reverse complement strand
TTTTCCACAAATATTCTAGCAATCTTGTCGGCTTTTTGATTTGGAATAGCGTATGCTTCCGGCCATTTAGTAAAATAGTCACAAAAAACAACTATGTATTTATTTCCTTTAGTTGTTTCCGGTAATGGTCCCAGAATATCCATTGCCGTTATCTCCATCGGTGCTGCAGGTACTGGCATCGGTTTTAATGGTACTTTAATCTTTTTTACCAATATTTCTGCGAGTGATGCATACTTTACAACTGTTACACCAATTTTTCACGTCTTGTTCCATTGTTGGCCAAAAGTATTTCAGTTTAAATCTTGATAGCGTCTTGCGCGTTGACAAATGACCTCCCAAAGCTCCATCATGATACTGCATCAGTAATGCGTCTCTGTGCTTGGCTGGGATAATAATTAATGCTTCGCCATTTTTCCAACATTTAAATATTCCATTATGAATTACATATTTGCTGTTTGCATCTGTGAGTCGTTTCCAATCTTGTTCCTTTCTTATTTTGACCGCTTGTTCCATAAATTGTTTTAATTCACTATCGTTTTCCTGATCATTTTGTAGTTCAGACAGTCGTAGCGCAGCTTTGATTGCAGCGAATATAGTGCCTTCCAATTTTTCAGGTGTTCCTTCACTATCATTTTCTGGGATTCTTGACATTGCATCTGCATTCGCGTTAGCTTTACCTGTCCGATATTTAATCTCAAAATCGTATTCTTGGAGGGCAATCGACCATCGTAATAACTTACTGGCTGAATCTCTGTGTTTCATTAACCACTGTAATGGATTATGATCCGTATAAACAGTAAATTTTCGGCCCAGTAAGTATTGTCTAAAAGTAGTAATTACATACACTAACGCTAACGTTTCCTTTTCAATAGTTGAGTAGTTTTTCTCGTGAGATCTCAGTGATCTGCTTGCGTATGCTATTACGTGGTCCTTTTCACCTTCAAAATTTTGGCCCAACACCGCGCCCAATGCAACATTGCTTGCATCCGTCATCAAGAAAAATTGTTTCGTAAAATCTGGACATCGTATTATAGGAGTTGTCACTAATTTTTCTTTTAATGTATTGAAAGCGCTTTGCTGCATTTGTCCCCAAATAAATTTATTGTTTTTCTTTAGTAACGTATTCAATGGTTGAGCGATATGTGAGAAATCTTTTATAAATTTTCTGTAATATCTAGCCAAACCTAAAAATTGATTCTTAATACTCGTTACAAACTTGTCAAAACTTTGATCTGAAAACATGTAATCTGACGAATCGGATCTAAAATCCTGCGGCAGCGATCCACCAAATAAATTTGATATTAGTTGGCCAAAAACACTATTAAAGTTATCAGGATCTCTTGGAATCATAAAAAAGGAACCATCAGTTTCGATTGTAGTATTTCCAACCGGAAATGACGAATAATATGAGAAACATTCAAGGCATCATCATTATTTTCCATTGAGTTATAACGAATAATATGAAAAGCATTCAAGGCATCATCATTATTTTCCATTGAGTTATAACGACTAATATGAAAAGCTGCATGAAAAGCAACGACTAATATGAAAGGCATCATCATTATTTTCCATTGAGTTATAACGATTAATATAAGAATCATATATTTTCCCAACAAGATAGGAATTCAAAAAATTCCAACAATCAAAAGCAAATTAAAATCCATCCAAAAAATCCTTTTTAAAGCAAAACTCTGACAATATTCACTAGCAATCTCAGAAAACCAAAAAATTCCAAATCGATCAAAAAAAACACACAAATAAAATTCACAATTGTCCGCGTCTGTGTGCGCACACAATTCAAATCAACAAAGTAAAAAGCGCACACAGACGCGAGAATCGACAATTAATCATTGGAATGGATCGAGACATGAAAGAAAAATTGTTTGAATGCATCGTACCGTATACGAATAAACCGACAAGTTATCAGGCAATGTTAAAAGAGGTAATCCGAAAACTAAGACATGATTATGAGGTGGCAGACAATAGTGCGAAGTCTTTGATAATAGCATTGAATATCGCGGATCAAAGGATTGAATATTATCAGGAACATTGGAGTGTAAAAGCAAAGAAAATACGACAAAAAGCAGCGGAGATATTAGGTAATGAAGGAATTATCGTGTTGACGTTCAAAGGACGAGAATTGGACGATGACGAATATTTGTTGAATTACTGTGCAGTCGCCGGAGATAATTTTTCATGTATTAACGCGCGTAGACATGTTACCGTTGTCAAATTACTCAAATTTTGTACTAGAATAAAAACATTTTAATTGATTAAATTTATATTTTGAATATTTATATAATTTTTAAAAGTTTATTTTTATTCCAAAAAATAGAAAACCTCCCAAAATTAAGCCCTTAGTGTATTTTTGCCAAATTTTTTTAAAATAACTATATTTAAGCCCGGGGCTTAATTTCGGAGAAACTCGGTATTATTTTTTGTTTATTAATTATTTATTATTTAGTATCATTAAATATATATAGGTATATATAGCACCTACCTAAAATTTTTCACCAATAGATCGCGTTCTCAGAATGACGCCAAATTCAGACTTTTAAATGGTACCTATAAAAATGGCGTGCAATATAAAATTCGATAGCACTGCCCAGAAATCAGTGCTTCGAATTGGAAATGAATCAACCTTCAGATTTTTTGATCAATCTGAATGCCTGGAAAAATACTACAAAGCCTACAGAAGGCTTTTGCCACAGTTGTACAGGCCATTCAAGACCTGCCTCAGCAATCGGATTACTTCAAAAATCGAGAAGATTGAAACTGCAATGCTCACCGATCCAGTCCATAAATACTCTGAAATTCTGCCTATGCTCAAGACCCTTCTCCACAGAATTCAAATATGCTCTCACATAACCATCACGTATAACCAAAATGACCAGGATATGGATATCAACACGAAAAGTTCCTATAAGCTCCTGGCAAAGCTGTCGGACCAGTTCGAATCCTTCGATAATGAATTCTCCATGGACTGGGAATCATACAATCTGTACGAATCTATTCATTTGCTGATAATTTGAAAAATTTTCACGCAGCTCATCGGCCTAACGGCCGATTTGCTTGTACACGAAACAGTATATTATTCCTATCATTTGTAAAATGTAACCTTTCATATATTTATATGTTCTCTACAATGAATCAAACTCTCAATGCCCAAATTCTCGCAATCAAATGCCTCCCGACATTTTCACCATCTTTCTTGAACTGTATACGAACGGAGAATTGTAATTTTACTGTCCTCATTCCTTCCATTTCTGCAATTAATTTATCTATAATTTTATTAGTTAGGGAGATTTGAACTAGATTTTGAGTGTGCGCGTCAAATCTTATATTATTTCAAGCCCCATTAAAATCTTTTACAATTTCGGATCAATGACAGGGCCCATAAGCACATTTGTCCTAACAAGTAATTATAGGACTGGACCGAATAAATTCATAGTGAGAAAGCCCAAGGCAATCAGAAGACCCAATGAAATCCAACCCAACCCAAGTCAATCAGACAATTAACAATCTATATTAATCCTGCAACCCAACAAAATTCAGCTTAAACCAGCCAGTCGCTCCGAGAATTAACAATCTATATTTTCAAACATGACAATTAACAACCAAGTGAGTTAATCCTTTTGAACCGTTTGTTGATATATTCGAGACTTCGTGTTTTTATCCAAAGTATTTAGTATCTTTCTGTCGGTGTGTGAAATTCTAGCTTGTATTTATATTATTTATTTGATATTTCTATCGGTGTGTGAAATTCGAGATCTCTAGTAAATATACTTTATAATTACATGTATGCCCCATAAACACATTAGTCCTAACAAGTGATTATAAGATTGGGCAGAACAACTTCAGGGTGAACATTAGTGGTGTAACTATTGTGTTGCGGGGCCAGGCCGTTTGTGTGGGCCCGACTCGACCAGAAAAAAAACAAAATTATGAACAGTTTAGCACGGGTAGTCAGTCAGAAGGACGTGTTGCGATGCGATAAATTTCTAGTTACGAAATTAACATTATGGGCATTACAAGCGAATAGATGTCGCCAAAAATTCGATTGTTGTTTAGCAATATAATAATAATATATCATAATATATCATGGATCTATTCTTACTATACATCCTGTTTTGTGCGAAATATTACGTAGATTGTTTATTTGCTAAATGCGTGTTATACGGTGTTTTAAAAACTAAATTAATTAAATTTAAAACGAATTCTGAAACATGAGTTAAATGAAGAAGAACTTCAAAAATTTCAAAGACCAAGATTTGAAAAAAGATTTGAGATTAAATGAATATAAATCAGTGAAGGAAATGAAAAAGAGAATTAAAAAACACGAAAAAGTAATTAAAGAATTAAATCGAAACAGTGACTCGATGGCAGTTGTGGGAATTGAAACGAGATACGCGGATATGGTAAAAAAGCTATAAATATTACACAGATATAACGATATGCAGAATCGAGAATATCAGAACAAACAATCTAATTTTAATAATCAAGAATTCCAAAGAAACAATAAGCCAAAGTTCAACCAAGAAAACATACGAGTAAAATTCCAAGGAAATGGCAGAAATTTCAGAAACCAACAATATCAGAAACCAGTTGCGGCAATGGAAGAACATGAAGAAGAACATGAAAATCAATACCCAAATCAATACCACAAGAGGAGGTGATCGGAGCTCTACAGTAAGTATGAGTTATATGTTGAATGGGAAACTGTATGATGACTGTTTGTATGATGATTGTTTGCATGTATTAAATAATGAGAAATATGAATATATGAATATATAAGTAATGATGATAATTGTAAATGCATCTCCGATGCAGATATTTATAGTGATTGGTGTAATAATGGATTGAGGTTAGATGATTTTGGAAATGTTGTAGAGCAGTGGTGCCCAACCTTTTTATCAAGTGGGCAACTATTTAAATGAAAAAGTCTTTGCGGGCACATTTTTGAAAAATTAGTTAATAGAAAAATGATCTAACATTATACATCTTAATGTTAAAAATTGATATTTTCTTTAACCGTATTTAGAAAAACACCCACGGGCATTTGAAAAAGTCTCCACGGGCACTTTTTTGCCCGCGGGCACTAGGTTGAGCACCACTGTTGTAGAGCATGTTTGTAATATTAATGATATAAATTACAATAGTAATATAATTAAATATAATAAATTAAATGGTAGACCAAGTGTTATATTATTGATCAATGAGAACGAAGTATGCTGTTTATATTAGATACAGGAGCAAAGATCAGTGTGATTGATGAAAGTGTATAAGAAAAGATGGGAAAGTTTAATTTTAAAAGATGTTATGCTAAATTGAGATGTGCAAATGAGTCACCGGTATCTATAGTAGGAAAGGTAAATATTGCAGTTCAAATAGTTGGAACGAAAGAGATGAGAATAATTGAATTTATTGTGGCCAAAGAGATTTCACCAAAGGTAATTGGAGGAATAGACTTCTTGAGAAAATTCGACATAATGTTAAAGATGAAGGATAGTTTATTAAATGAAGATGTATCTATTGCTAGAATAAAAAACGTAAAAGAATTGAGTGAATCTAACCAATGTAAAGATGGTAATGTTAGAGAGCTATGCAGAAATTTTGAGTCTATTTTTCTGAAAGACAAATGGTATGTGGGTATAAGGCATGAAATTTTAACTTCAGGAAGACCTATTGTGATAAATGCAAGGCGAAAGCCAGCCCATTTGATTGGAAAGATTGATGAAAATATAAAAGAAATGGAAAAATTTGGAATCATTAAAGAATTTAAATGGCCCTTGTGAATTTCAAGGAATTTGTAGTTTTTAATTTTTTTTTTTTTTAAATTAACCATTTTATCTACAAAATTATTCAATTTAAAATATGAAAAATGAGATGATGTTATCATTAATAGTTATCACTATCATTACTACTATTATCATATTATTATTTGGTTCGTATTAAATATTTTCTTGAAATATTACCATTTTATCTACAAAATTATTCAATTTAAAATATGAAAAATGAGATGATGTTATCATTAATAGTTTCACAAATCAAGAGAAAACGAACAGGTAAAACAATTAGTTAATAAATTTTTTTCTTTCTAAATGTGATTTTTATTGATTTAATTTATTATTTTCTATTAATGGATTTTTATTCATGTATATTTTATTCTAAATGAACTGTATAGTGGTGTCAACAATCTATTGTACTGTAATACTTTCGGTTTCACGTCCTCTTCTAGTAAGATTCGTGTTACAGGCTCCATAATTCCATTTAAATTCACTGGTAACTCGTTGGTACATTGGTCGTACTTTGTCAGCTTAACTGGTACCGCTTTACATTTATAGCTATATAGTGCTTCACCGAAAATTCTGGCAAACACCCCATTTTCTGTAATTAACATTGGTGCCACCAAATTAGGATTGGTTATAGCCATTGCCATCCGATTTCGGAGTATTTTTTTGTTGAGATTGCAATCATTTATAATAACTTCTCGGTACACATTTTCAACAGTATTTTGATCAAAGTGAAATAAATAATCTATTTTGTTATTAAAGTAATTTGTCAACTTGATATCTCCGGCATCTATGTTTGTTTGGGCCTCTGTAATCATCTTCTGAGATACATATATACCTTTATAATTTGTCTCATAGACACTTTGTCCACACTTGGTTTTAGTTTCTTTTCTCAGGAATCGCATCCCATCTTCCCCCGAGGTTGACATTAACACTGTTGGAGTATCTTTCATCCGTAGAGGTGTGATTCTTGTTGTTGTACTCGTTGCTGGATCCATTCTTATTTTCTCAGGCTTTTCCCTGATCTGTTCTCCCGTTATCTCTTTAAAACTCATTGACTTCAATTGCACTAAATTGCACTTTTTGGTATCGACATTGTACACCAAAATTGATTCTCCTGTCTGACAGCTAGATCGTTTCATGTTGCAGAATGGATGTGTTTGTAGTTTACCAGTATCGTCATCAAATGATCCATCAAATTCTCTTAATTCTGACATGTACTCTTCCACAACCACGGCTTTGTCAATTATAGCATCGTCTACTTTGTATGGCTCTCCTTGGCAATCACCATTCGACTTTATTATCCCTCGCACGGTTACAGTCTCACGGATTTTGTGGTTAAGCTTTGCTTGTAGTTTGATATCTGCATTGATTTTCAACTGTCCTGTTTGAAAGGCTGCCAAACAATTCTCTGGAATTATTTCTATCGGTCTAGGTATCGATTGCATTTTCACCATCGATGAGTGGCTCCATTTTCCACAATAAAATACAAAAGTAGTTCGTTTCACTGTACACTCTCTCACCTTTGCTCGTCGAAACCCCGATTCTTGATATACATGATATTTTACTGGATTTGTCACTTTAAATTTTACTGGATATGCATCTGAACACTCTGCTACGTTTACCAACGAATATACTCTTCCCATTTCGGTTTGGGAGCAGTCGTATGCCACCAATGAATTCGTCGTGTTTATTATTCCCAATAACATAATAATAGAAATCATCAACCATGGAAATGCGAGTTTTCCCTTTTTCCTCACTGTCTCTGTTTTTGGGCTCTCAGCCTTTTGTATTAACTTTTCCCATCCGCCATTGTTTGCGATCCACTTCATCAAATATTTATTCGTCATTTCAGTAGCTTTCTTTATCAATAATTTTGAATTGTCACTTTCCAGACAACCATAAATACCAATCTCCAATATTATATAGGCTAGCACTGTCAATATTACATCTCGATCCAACTCGGTTCGTGTTAGGTCCTCAATTACTGCTTCCTCACAAAATTCCTTTTCTTCATAATTTCTTTTAATTATCGACGGTAATCTCCTCTTTAATTCCGTTGCCAATCTTTTTACAACTCTTTTCTCCCCCTCCGAAGTGTCATCTCCTTCTGTTTCAGTTTCATCTAACAAGTACAATTCCGTAACTAAACTTTTTAATATTCGCTCAGTCTTGCTTGATTCATCTAAACGCTCAGTTTCGCTCGATTCATCTAAACGCTCAGTTTCGCTTGATTCATCTAAACTCAACGATTCAATTTCCGCATCATTCTGTTTTTTCCGACATATCTCAATGTCATTTTTCGTTTCAACGAACCGCTTCACTTTTCATCTCATCTATGCTCGGTAGTGTCCTATTATCGGTGCTCATTTCCTCGATATCCCTTGTAACTTCATTTTCCGATCTCGTTTCCTCATTTTCCATTGTTTCTAATCTCTGCAATTCATTAATTTCTTGATCAATTTCTCCTGGGTCATCTACAACTTCAGTTTTAATCTCTACATTATCATTATCCATTTCCTCATACAGAGGCCAAAACGGTACTATTACTGCATCTCTTTCCATTTCATCACTTTGTTTTGTTGCGTACACATTATTAATACAATTTGGGTTACATTCGTAATTTAGCAAATATTCGTCATCATCTAATTCTCGTCCTTTGAACGTCAACACTATAATTCCTTCATTTCCTAATATCTCCGATGCTTTTTGTCGTATTTTCTTTGCTTTTACACTCCAATGTTCCTGATAATATTCAATCCTTTGATCCGCAATATTTAACGCTATTATCAAAGATTTCGCACTATCGTCTGCCGCCTCATAATCATGTCCTAGTTTTCGAATTACCTCTTTTAGCTTTGCCTGATAACTCGTCGGTTTATTCGTATACGGTACGATGCATTCAAACAACCCTTCTTTCATGTCTCGATCCATTTCGATGCTCATTATGAAGTCGATACTCGCATTAATTTTATCTCTATTCCCTGCATACAGGGTATCTTGTAAATCTGCTAGAATCTTTTCACAATTTTGTCTGTCTGAATTCAAAGTATTAACAGCATTAACAACATTTACTTTATTTTTCCAGCCTGGTATCAGACCGCAATCTACCAAGTACTCTTCGTCTTCCAGACATCGATTCTCAAATTTTAGTTGCACTTGCCATCCACGGTATTGACGCAGTATTCGCTCCTTTAGGTCTCTGATTTGTCCGTATGCATTTACACGGAATTGGCACTTCACATTACCAAGTCCCGTCGTTTCCACTATGATATCAGCTAAATCCCTTGTTGACCGTAAAGCCTTGCCAAACTTTTGCATTTGTTTAAGTATCTCATCGTCTCTGTTTCCTTTGAATAACTTTGCATATAAATTTATGGCTCGCTTTAGTTCGCTTTGGGTTAGTGACATCACGCTGAGTTCTGTGATCCATCGTTTCAACTGGGAGTTGTCAGTTTCCATTTTCTCAAGCCATTTTTCAACTCGGGCTAACAGTGCAGTCGGATTCTCATCTGATGCGATCTTTCGCACTTTCGTGGCAGGTTTTCCCTCACCTTCTGACACGGTTCCAATTATCATATGAGATTCAGTTTCCTCATCTGATTCGAATTTAGCCACTAATTTGTTCAGCTTCTGTCGCATTTCTCGAAATTCCTTTTCCATTTTGTCTTGAAATTCCTCTCTCTGAGCATATGTCATATTGCTGGTGTTTGGCATATCTTCTTGGAATCTGATCGATTTCTTTAAAATAGGTCTGCTGAATCTCTCTGAGTTCCTTGGGCATGATCGCGCCATGTGGCCGTATCCCTTGCACGAATGACATTGTATCTGTCCATTTGTATTCACTTTGTCCCTTTGTGGTGATGGTGACGTTGACGATGATCTTGATCTGGTGAAACAGTTTCTGCTAATATGCCCTTTCTTTCCGCATCTATAGCATTCGACATCACTGCTGATCCGTTTGTTTTCTGTGAATCTCTTGTTAGGGCTGGGAATTTTCCTATATTTGAACCAACATTGATTTGAGTAGTGTCCAGACTTTTTGCAATGCTCGCACTGAGGATTATTTACCTGTCCATTTGATTGTACGTTCATGGCTGATCTACTGGCTTGAAATCTATTTTTTGGTCTCAAAATTGGGCTACTGATTTGATTTATTTTCTTTTCATCCCTTGGTGCTCTCACAGGCGTAATTGATCGCTCACGTCTCTCCACATTAACTCCAAAAGCATCTGATCTTTTCGCACTTTTTAAATTCAGCTCTATCTTCATGGCTTTCTTCACGAGCTCGTCGAAATTGGAAAAATCCACATAACATAGGGCTTTTTTAATTTCGGAGTGGACTCCGGTTATAAACTGATCTTCTAACAGCTCTTTAACCTGCTTGGCCATATCTGCTTGGTCTGGTTTAACTTCAAAGGCTTTATCTGCTAAAGTGGTCAGATGATAAGCAAACTCACTGACCGATTCATCTGGACCTTGAACTCGATTATAAAATTTCTGTCGCATGATTCTTTTGATATCTCCACCAACCAGTTTCAGTGCCATTGCATCCTTCAATTTTGTCCAATCATTGCCAACATTTCGTTTGTCGACTTGCTGCCAGGCTTCTCTTGCCGCACCCTTCAGATAGAGTGGGAATCTCTGAACCATAATAGCTTGTGTCCATCCGTATGCTGAGGCGTACATATAATAATCTCCCATGAAATCTGCAAATTCAACAGGGTCTCCTCCATATTGATTGACGGGTAATTTCTGGCAACTTGCGAAATCAATCATCTCTCTATTGAGAGGCATACCAGCATTATCATTTGCCATTTGGACTTGTTTCTGACTTCTGAGGTTGTATCGGTTCACTTTGAGCTAAACTTCGAACGTTAAACAATAATTTAAAATTACTTTTCAACTTCTTTTAAATCTTCCAATAATAGCCTTTTATATCTCGTTAACACTATTTTCAAAATTCTAAGCCGACTTTCACTCGCGTCAGTACTAATTTTGTTCAACAATTATATTTTTTCACTAACTTTCGATAATTTTCCGCCGACCTGCAATCACGTCGGTACTAATTTTTTTTAATAATTTCTTTTTCACTAACTTTCAATAATTTTTCTCCGACTTTCAATCACGTCGGGCTCACCAGAATATATGTTGGGTTTTGGATTATTTCAAGTCGGTTCTCTCTGACTCCTAGTGTTCTTTAAATCAAAACAATGAACGACCCAACGTATATTGAAACAACAGGTTCACAATTTATTATCACGCTACAATTACTGATCAAAGTTTTATACGATTCTCCGCTCGGCGTTGATGCTTTGCAAACAAATAATATTCACCTTTTGATTTTTTAGCTTCTCTCGATTCACGTTTTCCTCGGTTTCTGTTTGGTTTGATTCCTTTTCACCTCTCCGTATTCTTAATTCTTTTTCTTCTTTTCCCTACTTTCCTAATTCGTCTACCAACTTTCCTACAGTCTAATTCTTCGAACCCTAGCTGAGGCAGAATGCCGATTTTCTCTGATTTTCCCTTTGCTTATATACTCCTCGAAATCAGGATGACAAATGGTTATCGCCGAGCCAATCTTTCGTTTGACATTTTCTCCTACGTGTTTGCTTCGGCTGTCACCCATAATGGTCCAACGAATCCAGATAATTAATGGCTCTACCGGTCTTCCTACGCGCGCTATCTTCTCCTTACTCTTTTCCCATTAATCATTGTGTCAATCTAATGGGCCCAAATCTTCCTCTTGTTTGCCTTTCTTCTTGTTTACCCAGCTCGGGTTTCCTTTATCTCTCGGGTACTCCATTGGCTCGGGTTTCCCATTAGCTCGGGTTTTCCATTAGCCAATTAATTAATTAACGTTTTCTGTTTTCATACATTTGAATGTTTTTCGACCCTTCCTAACCATTTTCTGATAAATCTCTAGCCATCATCTTGTTGACCATTAGCTAATCTATACCTGTCCCGTTTTTCCCATTGGATTTCGATGATTTTTCCATTTATTGATTTTTCTCGGATTTCCGGATTCTTGCCTTTCGTAATTGCTTTTGGCATTTTCTAATACTGTTTCCATCACACTTTCCTTTACTATTGATTCTGTGCGCAATCCCGCCTTTATTTGCCTTTTTTCTTCGCTTACTTTCTATTTGAATTATCCTAAATTTTATTTAACTTTTTAATTTAAATTTACAGACCTCAACAATACTATAAGTTAAATATATATTAAAATAAGTTAATTTAGGATATTTATGCAATGGAAAATGAATGTATAATTCGCAGGGGGTCATTTATGAACATTTACAATTTATATTTTAAAATATACTATAAGTTAAATATATATTAAGATAAGCCAATTTTGTATATTTAGGTGGTAGTTGATGACGATATGGTTTATTGGGGGGTCTTTGATGAAAAAATTTCAACTAAGATTTTAAAGGTAATATAAGTTAAGTATAAGTTAAGTATAATATAAGTAATATAATATAAGTTAAGTATAAGTATATGCACGCATGAGGTCCTAGAGAGCCACATGGCTCATCAAAGAGCCGCACTTGCCCACCCCTGGTATATAGTGTAGTGAGACATGTATTATTTAAATATTGCTTATAAAAAGAATCAAAGGTAGAATGTAATAAGGAAATATTAAATTTTGATTCTAAATACCGCCATCGAATGACACTATAAATTTTAATTCTGTTTACACCTATTTTGTGACACAGGTAAAAATGAACTAACCATGAAAATACAATTGCAACAAAAATTTTTTTTTTAAAAATTCAGTTGAAAAAATTTCAAAATAAAAAAATCGAATTCAATTTTCAAATTCAATTATCAAAAATTCAATTATCAATGAGCCGCAGTTTACTCAACGAAGAGCCGCATTTGCCCACCGTTGATATATATATATATAATAAAATTGTCTAAGTTAATGCTTTAAGGGAGTGGTTAATGGTTATATGATTTAAGGGAAAGTTATTTATGGAAAAATTATAAATTATAGTTTTATAAATTTGGTATCTGTACATATATATGTTAATTTATATTGTTTTCGACTATTCGGTAACTTAGGGGGTAATTAGGGAAAGTTTAATAATTTATAATTTTATGGATTTATTTTCAATTTATAAGTAAGTTAAATCAGCACTCTTGACATAAATTTGAGCTACCATACTACTTGAGGGAGGCATCTGTGAAAAAAGGTAAATCATACTTGTATAAGTTCTAATATGCTTATATATGTTTATATTATTAACATTAGCCCCTTTTGATTATTATATAACTTAGGGGGGGGTACTAATGAAAGATTACAAATTATACTTTATAAGTTCAAAATGTGCAATTATAGTTTGGAATATTTCTTTGAACATGTGTTTTGGCTATTATACAACCTGAGTGGGTATTTAGGGAAAATTTTATAAATTATAGTTTTACGAGTTTATTATACATGTATGTATTTTAGATTAATATTTTTAACATTGATTTTGACTATTATACAATTTGAGGGGAAAAAAATAAAAATTTTCTTAGAAAATTAAAATACATACTTAAGAGAATCTAGTATATATATATAATTTATATTAATAATCCTAAGGTTTTTCTTTTTGCTACACCTCTTAGGGGTGGGACAGTTGTACTTGAAAGTCTATATTTTCCTTGGTTTTGATTTATGCTTTATGTTGAAATAATATTTATGCTTGCAAGTTATCCATGTAGCCTTGTTTTGGTTATGATGGAGAACACTTTTAACGTAGATCGATTTTGTGGATCCCTATATCATATCTAGAGAAATTTATTCCTGTAAAATATCATTTCAACAACTTTTGAGTAGAATGAAAAGCACTTTTAGTGGAAAAATTTTTTTTACGTTATGAATCTATATATTGTAATTACATAACATTTGTGTCGACAATTTACTTTTTATAGCTATTCAACTTAGTGTAGAATAATGTGAAGATGTTGCCCGAATTTATAAGTTATAGATATAATATTAGTAGTTTATAGATAAAGAAACTTTGTTAATATGTCTACGGGAATTTGCGCATACCAAGACCATTACGATAGAGAAATTTAGTTTGCATCAAAATAGGTTATTTTGTGGGCATCTATAGATATTAGTTCGCTTACCAGTGCGATTGAGATTGAGGTCCTACTCATCGCATGAACTTTAGGTTGCAGTATTCTTATAGGGAATAGTTAAGAATTTTTAAGTCTTTAATTGCCTTAAAATTTTTGCGCAGGGATCTGCTTGCTATTTTGAGTTAATTAGTTTCTTAGGTTCACATTGAATTTATAGTTCAAGAGGGATTCGTTTAGAAATAACCAGCTACACTAGCATGTTCTATTGTGTGAAATTTGAGTCCCCGTTTATCAGTTCCTAATGTTGTGTGCAAAATAGTATAATTTAAATGTTATTTTAGATATGTAAGTTAACGAAAAGGTCAATTTAATTAAAATTTACCTACTTTCCCGACTACACTGAGTACGGTACGATAGGCCCTATTGTAATATGTATCCACAATTAGTTTCCCATAATTATTTCGTCCGCATAGTCCCGTGACTATGCCGACTACCAAGAAGGATTTATACGCCCTACTCATGGTTAAACACCATTTGTTCGTGGCGACCTCTGGCAGTTGAAATCATTTTAATGCATGTAGGGTCGAGGACCCGAAATCATTATGAACTGTGCATTCATAAATGATAAAGTGCATAAGTGCAGGGTTGGCTGGGATCTCGCTTCAAAATTATTGATGACCGACGATCTCACTCAAACCTACACCTCTATAGTTAAATAGAAATAATGAAAACAAGGTTTCAATAATAATAATTTATAATTCACAATGAAATCGTCCTTACTTACAATCTCAAAAAAATCAAAATCAAAAATTTGGCATAAGAGTAAGCATTTGCATTTGCATTTTCATTGAGAAGTGACGAAATGTGTTAGTTTATATAGCCTCTGTTTGACGTGTAAGTATACATGCGTGCATTGATGCAGTAAAACAAATTCAGATTATTTTAATTCTCGAACATTCGATTTTTAATTTTTATCGATTATGATGGCGATTTTTCAGTAAGAATTTTTGTTTTTATTTTTGGAATTTTGTTTTTGAATTATTTTTTATTAAATTTGCCTCCATGATGGATTTCAGCATTTCCAGAACATTCCATGCTAAATTTAATCTATTTCTTATTTTTAAATTGTTTTTTATGATTTCTAAAATATTTATTTTTTAAACTAAAATATTTATTTTTTAAACTAAAATATTTATTTTTTATAAATTTTATTGGGTAGTTTGGCGGTCATGATGGATTTCGCCATTTTTATGAATTGTTCTGGATTTTATTCAAAATATCGATATAATTTTCTTTATGTAAGATTTTATGAAGATGTTCTTTAATTTTCTTTTTTAATTTTTACTAATCGCCTTTATTCGAATTTGTTTTTTGTTGTTTTATGTCTTTCGGTAATATTTGAGTAAGTTTTCGTGTAATACTTCTTGATCGTGTTTTATTTTATTTTTAATTCAGATGTTTTATTTTTGGGTATATTATCTCTCTATTATCATTGTTTACTTTGTGTTTTATATATTTTTATTTAAGTAAACTTAATGCTGGGTATGCGTGTTGTGTACTGACACATTTCGTCCCATTCCAACATAAAACACTCGGGGGCCCATAAAATTGCGACCCGCAATTTAATCAAAAGTTCAAGATATAATTAGACAGAATTAGTTGCACTGTATAACAAGTGCCTACATGTAATTGGGTCCACGAGCTACAGGGTCGTGACCTCAATACCCACGTACATAAAACGTTTCTACTGATACGCTACATGCTACAAAAAGGTTTAAAGAAGAGAAAGAAGACCACGGTGGGTTCACACAAAATTTAATCAAATTGTTATACTCGAATAATATCAAAGTAATATATAATATCGGCATCAAATCACAATGATAATCAAATCCTATCATCGTCGAATCATGTCAGGATCATTGTTAAATCACATCTAGATCATTTTCAGATCATTGCCAATCGAATCAGGATCATTGTCAACACATAATAAGAACATTGTCAATCAACTCAAGATCGTTGTCAGATTATATCAGGATCATTGTTGGTTTATATCAGGATTTAAACACTCGGTTGTTCGGGATCTCGTCTCGATGACGGCTCTAATTTTGAAGGTTGTAGAAGATAGATTTGATAGATTTGATAGATTTGGTCCCTGGGTATTGGTTCTTCTATTAGAATGCGAATGCTTCGGAATTGTTCTTTCAACTTGAGAGTTTTGGTGCTTTCATGGATTTGAGTGGGTTTAAGGGCTATCAAGCTCAGTATGGTTATTTATCATGAGATTCGCTGCTAACAGGATCAGTACTGTTATGGATTCGGGGTTTTCTTTACATTCAAATTTTTTTCTCTCTGCTGACCTTGTTTTGATTGTCACTTCCTTTTTTATCTCTCGCAACATGCTCACTGTTTTAATTAGTTGGATTGTATCCGTCTATTTGAATTCTTCTTCGAGGTTATTTGATTTAGTGTGTAGGGTTTTGTTGACTGTCGTCATTACTCCTTTCCAGATTTATGTGAGCATCTTTATTAGGACTTTTTAGTATGCGAAGTCTTCGTTAAAGGTAGTTGATATTCTCCTCTTTATTCCTTCTAAAGTTTTGGTCATTGTCTCATGGTTCATCGGGATTTTGTCAATAGTTGTTATTATTTCCATCTATATCTCTCTCAATGTTTTTATTATTTCATCTTGAGTAATTGGCTTTTCTTTGACTGCGTTATTTACCCTTACCTTTATTTCTTCAAGCGTCTTTGCCTCATAGTTACTCGGACATTCATTATTCGCTGCTTTATTTCTTCTAAGATTTTTATTATGATTGTATATTTTATTATGATTGTATATATATATAGAGTTTCTATTGATGCTCTCCATTAACGCATTCTAATCACATGTCTGATTAATGTTTACTAGTGGTTGATTTCCCAATTCAACAACATGTGGTATCCTCGTTTGATATACTTGATCCTCGTTTTCTGATTCATTTATAATACGTAGTTATCATACCCATTTTTTTGTACCTTTTTTTTTGAACATATTACTAATCTTCTAAACTACTTTTACCCTCACATTTATATACACACTATTTACATCGACTCATCACTTTTTTATACCATTGTTGCCAGGGGACCTGAATGCAATGTGCGCATTCCCCCATATCTTTCATCCGTTAGCCGGTATGTGTCAAATTCGTTTACCCAATCGTCTAGGGTTTGTATTCTGAGTAATTCTTGCGTCCATAGGCTGCTTGACCTTGGATCTTCAATCGCTTCGTACTCTTCTGGATTCGGGTTTTCTGTTGGAATACCATATTCGAAATTCTCCACTTATGGCCATCTTTTTCTGCCTATAGGTTTTTGTTTACATATTTTGGAGGTTTTTAAATTTTCAAACGTGTATTTTTTAAAAAGATTCGGCGAAATTTTTTAAAAAAAATTCACACGAGTAGTGTTGCTTTGTTCAATTTACTTTGTTTTTTGTTTTCTCTTGAACTTGAAAGTCTAATTTTTGTTCTTACTGTTCATTTTAAAATTTGTTTTCTGTTGAGAAAGTCTAATTTCTGTTTAATGTTAATTTTAAAATTTGTTTAAATAATATTTTGTGAAGATGAATAACGAGAAAAGAATATTAAAAAATTCTACTTTAACAAATTATTTTGTTAAAAAATCTAAAACAAGTGATTTAGAAAGAACAGCTGATCAGGTTGCTCCTGTTCCTAGTGAAAATGATAGTGCTGCAGCTTCAGTAAGTGGATGTGAATGTGAGTCTCCATCAGGATCAGATTCAAATGTAATTATTAATGATATTAGTAATTTTATTGGAAAAGACCAATACGACGATGAAAAAAGATTATTTTTGTTGAAAAACGTTTGGTATCCTGACGACAAATTTGTATTCCCAGTTAGTGGAAAACCTAATTTAAAGTTTTAATTCAGTTTCTATCTGTTATTGGGAGTACAGAATTTCAAGTATCGCTTCATGTTCTTGCCAAGATTTTTGCTATAACCCTACCGCTAAGTCGATTAATACAAACAATAAATCTTTATCTGGCCGCTGCAATGGGACTGGCAGAAAATGTTGAAGAGGTGCTAGATGAAACACGACGCGAAATAGAAAAGCAATTTAATACCATTTTCAGTGACGTCAAGAAAATATGTGACGAACTTAATGTAGAAATACGAATTCCTCGTCTAACCGGAAGACAAGTTCATCGCTGCAACATTGTAGTTGAAAATCCTGAAGAGTATTATCGTATTGCCATCTTCATTCCTTTTGTGGATTCTACAAAGATGCAAATTCACGATCGGTTTCTGAAACATAAAAATATATTTCAAAGTTTTGTGTCTTTTGCCAAATGAACAAAACTTTTCATCAGAGCACGAAAATTCTACAAAAATTCTTTTAGAAAAATATAATAGTATTACAAACTGTAGCATAGTTGAGGGCATTGGTGAGCTGAAGCTATGGTGGCGCCATGTTTTAAATTCTTCGAATACACCAAAAAATGCTCATAATGCATTTTTAGCATGCGACGATTCAATTTTCCCAACTGTTCGAAAATTACTTAAAATATTTGTTACACTACCAGTTACAACATCAAGCATTGAGACGACTTAAAACGTATTTACGCAACACAATGAGTGAAGATAGGTTAAATGGATTAGCTTTACTTAATATTCACCGTAATGTCGCGATTTCTACAGATGCAGTTCTAGGTGAACTAGCAAAAAGTTCATGTAAATTAGAAATTTGCTTGGATTAGGTATTTATTTATTTATATTACTTTTTCTAATAAAACTTTTATATTAATTTTTCTTATAATGTATAATTATTATTCATATTTCTTAATAAATTTTTATTTAGTTTTCTTTACAATTTTCTATAAAAAAGTTGAGAGAAAAATATACCTATAGGTAATTGTTTTTATATTGAAATAAAGTGAAATATAATTTGAATATAATTTGATAAATAGTGCTAGCTATTACGTGAAAAAAATAAAAATACATATACAAAATATGTTTTCTGAAACCCCCCCCCATGGATTCATCCTGCGTACGCGCCTGTAAGGCGGACACTGAAACAAAAATTTCAGTGTTCACCCATACGACTATTCAGTGTTATCAAAACAACTATCTAGTGTCAATCAAACAACGATTCAGCTTTAGCATTCGAACATATTAGCTATCAGGATAATCTAGGAGAAACAGAGGAAATCGATTCAGCCCGCAAATCATTCGAAGATTATTTAACTATCTTAACCAAACTTCATACTTAGATTTTTACCTACCAGGAAATATTTGAACGGATATATTGGTAAAATTTTGTTTTTTCATTATAATTTGGTATGATTAGGTAATTTATGACAGTAATTATTTGTAAATATTTGGATGTAAAATTAAAAATTTGAAAACATTTCTTCTTTTTCACTCGATGTAATTAAATATTTATTTTTATGACGGAATTATTAGTAGCCATTTTGATGCGAGTTTTTATGTTTTATGTTTTAATGAAAATTACTGAGTAACGTGGAGCTGAAATGTTTCATACCATGGTGTGAGGAGCCTTCGGGTGCTCAACCGGTGGGTACGGAGCATTTCAGTCATGCAGCTGATTCGGGCCGAAATGTGGGGGCTTCCTCACGGGTCCGTCGCTGAAGATGCGCATAAATTAGCGGGAGATACTATTGAAAAATAAGGTCAATGTAGAGTAGTAGGAAAGAGACAGCATTATCGGAATAAAGGAGGCAGGAAGTGCCATGAGTAGGTCTACACAGTGATTGAGGGTGTCGCACACTATCGTGATTAAATGTTCCTTAACCGATCTTGGACTAGCTCTACATTTGAAATTTTCGCGCGAAATTCGTCACTTTACCTTATTCATCCCATCACATATTTAAAAGCACAAAAACTCAGCTAGGGTGAACTATATTTTAGAACCACTTACTAATCCGAAAGTAGATTTCGTCGAGCGACATTTGATTTAGGATATCCTCATAAGTAGCAGTACAATGTGAATCTCATCTAATTTTCAGCACTCACGCTAGTATCATCACACAAAAATCAAATTTATTTCAATCTTCTCCAATTCATCAAAACTCTATAAGATCTGTCTCACCGTTCATATTCTCCTCGGATAATTTAAATTAGCATGAGTCCATTTTTCAGCGCCTCCTTACGATACAGATACTCGAAAATAGACACGAAAAACGATTATGTACATTTTATTCTGGGTCAACAAAACGCAAAATTAAATTCACTCGCGAAAGTGATCCATTTTCCTACCTGTTGATAGTATTTAGAACATTGTAAGTTAGGACTGGTCATCGAGTAGCCCGAACGTGATTCTACGAGTAGCGAGTTTCCTTTTGAATAATTCCAATTTAGTCGATACACGCACTAGGAACAGCATGCTGCGAAAATACATTGAACAATCTACTAATATCTATTAATCAGTCGCATAGTCACCATAGGCACCGATAATTTCTATGATTTTATGATAGTTGACCGTTCCACTATGAAACTTGCATGTCGGTAAGATGCGAAAATACTCCATGAGGAAAGCACGTAGAGCGAGCAAAAACACAGGTAACATGGTGAATTTTTGTTATGATATACATAACCTAGTCTAAACGGATGGGGTAACACCACCCATGCCGTCTGATGAGTACCGAATGACAAGAATCGATACGTGTGAATAGCCACATCAAAAATACAAATCAAGATAATGAATAGATCATCCGGTAGTGCCTGAGAACCACCACTATTTTATCAGCAGGCTAGATAAACACTGTTTTCTGTTTATTTTAATTTCGATTCCACCCTCATGTCACAAACACCATAGTCCCTACCGAGTGCATGTACAACAAGCAGCTGAGTACCAATTGTAGATTCATAAACTATTATCTTTACCAACATACAGACTAAAAACCCGTTACAGATAGAAATAATTGAAATTTCACATTAAGAATAAATTAATTTATTTACTTTTGAATTAAAATGTTTGTTACTTGATGATCTGGGATAGGAATAAATAAGGATTGATTTAATTTACCTTCCTATATATTTTATTTTGTTGTTTAATAATCTTAATAAGTGCCTATCCACTATCGGATGGTAATAAAAGTAAATCCCAATAATTGTTCAGGTGTACTTCAAATTTCCGGGTAAAGAATCCAGATAAATATGGGTGTGATGCCATCGAATTGTACCTTTTACCATAAATACAAAATTGCGCTAGTCTAATAGATCGTCTGGGGGTGAGTTTCTCTTGTCGGTACAGTGTCGTCTTTCTGATTGCGCAAACTTTATAGGTGCATCAAATGGGCCGTACGATGGCTAATGTTTATTTTTATGTACGATCTGCTTACAGATGAAGTGGATTATAGATAATCACTCCCTATATCTGTTTTCTTTTATAGCTAACGATCATGAACCCAGTCACCAAGAATTCCCTTAAGCCTTGTTATTCGTGTGCAGATAAGAATGAGGCCATCAAGGGACTGCAAGCCCAAATCGGACTGCTGAAACGCAAGATCGACGAATTAGAAGGCACATGGTTTAGCCCAGTGCAGATGAAAGAAGTGAAGAAGTTGAATAGAAGCGAACACTGCCGCGATAGCCTGATCGCAGAAAGTAGATCACAACGTATCCTTAATCAAAGAGCAATCAATGGCTCTACATAAGGTATACTTTCAAGCCGCAACAACTCGAAAGATCGTCAGCATACCTATCACTGAGGAGGACAATGTGTTCCCTACTCATCACGATCGGACTCCAAATAGACCTCGAACATCGGAGAAATCATGCCGAGGTTGTGTGGAGGCGGAGCTCTCGCCCAAACCCAAAGACGTAATCTTTACGGGCACCAGCAAAGTAAATCCAAAAATTGCTTCCACATCTAATGCACCCCCCCTATCAGTTCCTCTTCCAAGCCCAAACGGCGACAGTTATCCCGAGCCGAACGGAATCGAAAGCAAAAGGAAAGAATTGTAGAGAAAGAGAAGAAGCGAGTCTCAGTTGTTGAATCATCGGGAGGTAGTG
The DNA here is from genome assembly GCA_959609185.1 of Schmidtea polychroa. Taxonomy (NCBI): domain Eukaryota; kingdom Metazoa; phylum Platyhelminthes; order Tricladida; family Dugesiidae; genus Schmidtea; species Schmidtea polychroa. The sequence goes on along the minus strand of CAUHTR010000143.1, from coordinate 162,685 downwards.
TTGCTCCCACCCCCAGTGTGAACACCGGAATTACAGGGCGTATTATCTCTGCGGCTGGCATCACGTGGGAGGAGATTGCGTCCGAATTTTTCGATCTAGAGGCATTATTAGCGGAAACGGAATGGGAAAAGTGACCAGTTCCTCTTGTGCAGGCTGAAGTTTCTAGTCCTAACTCTTGCGACTTTTTCTGATGTGATGAACTGTTTTGCTTGTAGTATCTATGTTTCCTTGTATATTGACAATTTAGTAAATAAATTTTGTTTAAATCATTGGGTTTTGTTTTGTGTGTTGTTATTTGCTTTTTTCTCCACCACCAGGAAGGAATGGTTTTATTGACTGAAATCTTCAAATAGTATATAACGGGTACCGAACTCAGGAAACGATGGAGTATCGAGTATAGAGAAGTAGTGAGACGTAAGACCTTCTATAGGCAGTCATGGGTAAAGAGAAGTCGAGGCCTCAGAAAGGAGTAGTCCTAAGGCAGGGGCTCACCTGTTTTCTGGTGTCTCGCCGGCATAATACAGTACCAACATGAAGCAGTTCATGGGTATTATGTTGGAGTGTAGATCGTGTGGAGTTCTACTCGAGGTTGACGGAAAAATGGAAGACGTTAGTATAACAGACGATCATCCTCTAGACGGGACTTAAAAGTCGTTTGAGTCAACCGGGTAGTACCCCAGCACCAATGTCAAAACCATTGGAAGCGACTAAGAACGTCGTATGCTGGACATGCCAAAAACCAGGCCATTTAAGCCGAGAATGTACTATGAAGAGGAGGATTCAGTGTTTTGGATGTGGATTATATGGACACGTACGCCGAGAATGTCCAAACATTCAGTGTAGGAGATGTCATCTACAAGGTCACAAAGAAACTGAATTTTACCTAGAAAGATTTATGCCAAAAATGAATCATTACGGAAGAAATAATGCAACACACCGAAATAAAGGGGGCCGATTTCAACAGAACAATCAGTATAACAGAAGAGAGGTAACAGCAATTGGAAATCAAGATGCAAACTATCAACTGGATTATTCAAGTGAAGCCAAGGAAAAATACGACGAAATGCAATACCCAAACGAGGAAGCTCCATCACAGGAGGCGATGATAGAAGCCATTTATTAGGTAATGATGATTTTGATGAAAATGCTGGTTATAATAATGTAAATAATTTTTATAATGTAAATAATTTGAATAATGTAAATAATTTGAATAGTGTAGATAATTTTAATTTTTTTAGTAAAGATTTATGTAATAATATGGATGATAAAACTAATTTTAATGTTTATAAAAGTAGCAGTATAGATCATAGAAATGAAAACAGCAAAATAATGTGTAGCGATGAAAGAACAGGAGTAAAAAAGTCATTTGATATGAATGAAGATAAGATTGGGTGGATTAATGAAATCTCCAATAGTATAAAGAACAAAGTGGAACAAAATATATTTACGAAAGACGAATGGAAAGGACCTCGTATGACTTATCATAAAATGCAAGGTAGACCAAGTATAACACTTGAAATTCAAGGGCGCGGAATCGAGTGTCTGTTAGATACAGGAGCACGAGTTAATGTAATGTCTAAAGCAGTACTTGATAAATTGGACAAAGTCGAGATAATAAAAACAGATGAAATGCTAAGGTGTGCAAATGACAGTAAATTGGAGACTATAGGAAAAGTTCAAATTGAGGTAAAGATAGGGAAGCTAACAAAAATAGTGACCTTTACCGTCGTACAAAACATTGTCCCAGATGTTATTGGGGGTATAGAATTACAGAAACAATTCGGTATTGAATTAAGATGATTTCAAGGTGAAATGATATCTAACGAACGTATATGTGAAATTGATGCTAAATTTGGGAGGAATATTACAAATGAAGAAAGATTCCAACATGCGATAGAGAAGTTGAAAGTAAAAGAAGATAAATTGCTTGTAGAAATTATCAAGAGAAATAAATGTGTTTTCATGGCTGACAAGTGGGATGTTGGATGCACTGATTTAATTCAACATAAAATTGAAACAAATGGCGGACCAATAATGATAAAGCCCAGAAGACAGCCTATAAACTTGGAAGAGAAAATAAACATGGCCATTAAAAATCTGAAGGATAATAATATTATAAGGAAGTGTAATTCACCTTGGAATACCCCTTTAGTGTGTGTTTGGAAAAAGGAAAAGAAGGATATCAGCGTTCCCGATGCCTAACGTTGACGAGATCTTAGATGCTTTGCATGGTACTAGATATTTTAGTTCTATTGACCTTGGAAACGCATACTATCAGGTGAAGTTGAATAGAGATTCTCAGGAGAAAACAGCTTTTTCAACGAAAGTGGGGCAATTCTGTTTCAACCGAATGCCGTTTGGCATCGCGGCAGCACCAGGAACTTTTCAAGAGCTCATGACGAAGATATTAAGATATTTATGGAAAGACGCGGTCAAACTAGACGCGAAACAATAGCTGGCTTATTAGAATACATTAAAATAATCTGAATAAGCGATAGTCCACCAATATTTTCACTGTTGTCGATTTGTGAATTTCCCGTCATACTCGTTCCGAATGTTACGATTCACACAGATAAATAGATAAGCAGCAGGCCTTTATCTCCAATTCTCGCGCTTCACGTCTGATAAGCTTCCTTCATGAGAATTTTTCGGCAGTAATTACTATTCAGCAGTATGGGCACTAATCGGATTTTGTTTTTCGGTGTTATCAAGAGTTACCTTATTCTGAATTAACAGCAGATCTCTGCATACCGTTCCAGTAAACGTCGTAATTAAATTTAACGGGTTTGTAGTTAAATAAAATGATTAAAATTTTTGAAAATCAAATACGAACAAATAAATTGCATTCACAAGGTTCAGACTGAATTAGGGTGAGCTCTTGCGGGTAGGATAAATGGGCAAAAGACATTAGTTACATTTCTAACAAATACTATGGAACGGACGAGTTGCGAACGAATCAATACATAAATAATCCTATTACAATTTTTCTTGTTTAATTTTTAATAAATTGATTTTATGGGGCAAATAATTGATTTTTTTTTGTGCTTTCACGATCGGAGCCCCGCCACCCCTTTTTGCTCAAATAGAGGCGACTAAACGCTAATAATTTTGCGTGTATGGATCATATATTTGAATGTATAAAGTATGATGTATGTGGAGGATGCGTGTAGTAGCGAATTCACGGGGAATGAAATGGAAAAGACCCGCTTCTTAAAATAAGAGATTTTAATTGAAGTAAACATATATTTCTTTCAGTAAACTTGACTATAACAAATGACTGAACCAAGCCTTCCTCCAACCGGCCCGAGACCGTGCTTCTCGTGTGCCGACAAAAATGCCCTTCTGAAGAATTCAGCTGATTATATTGGGTCATTAAAACGAAAGATCGACACACTGGAGGGGACATGGTTTACCCCTGCCAGTATGAAGGAGGCGCGCATGAAGATTCTCCGTCTCGAACATTGCCGAGACAGCTTGTTACAAGAAAATCTGAGTCAAAGACTCACCATTAAGGCACAGTCGGCTGCCCTCCATCGTATCTACTCCGACGCCGAACTAAAGGCGAGAGTAGCCGAATATCCAATTTTAGACAAAGGAAATCTCTTCCCTATACATCATGATCTACTTATTCCCAAACCCAATCAGCATCCGTGTTGCAGCGCTCACGGCCCAACTCCAGTCTCCCCAGCTCTCACCGACAAAATTGCGACTACTAAGTCAACTACTGTACCGCCAGTCACCACTTCATCGAACCCATCAACGTCGCAGCCAGTCATTTTACCGGGGAAACCGAAACGGAAGAAACGGCTAACACGGGCCGAGAAAACAAAGAAACGCCGAGAAGAGATGGCAGACATGTTATCGATGAAAACGTGTGGCATATGTGTACAATGCCTTATGGAAAACGATAATCCTAAAATGGGAAGAATGAAAACCAGATTGTTAAATATAATGACTGAAGACAAAGGAGAGGAATGGCAAATAAATAGTAATGAAATAGAGGAGATTAAAAATAAAATAACGCAAACGAGTGGAAGGTTTATAATAGAGGATAATATTATTTATACCAAAGATAAAAGAATATGGATACCAGAAAGCAAAAGAAGAGAAATGATTAACAAAACACATCTATTACATCTATTACTAAATACATACAAAACAATTTTGATATGAGAGATCTAATAATGGAGGTAAAACGACAATATCAAATTGTGAATCGTGCCAAAAAGTTAAAGTTGTAACTACAAAGATGAAAGAGAAACCAAAAGTACTTCAAGCATCCGAACCCTTCCAGAAAGAATATATGGACATATGTGACCCAATGAAAGAAACATTTAACAGGAAAAGATACATTTGCGCAATAATCGACCATTACAGCAAATATATCTCGTTAACAGCAATAAATAAACAGGATGAAGAGACAATTGGGAAGATATTGTTAAACAACTGGATTCTAAAATTTGGGGCACCCAAAGAACTACATGTAGATTGCGGGAAAACATTCGAAGCTAATAGCATAAAGTTTATAAGCAAAAATGCAGGGTTCGAGATAGGTTATTCGAGCCCATATCATCATAATACAAATGGTATAATCGAAAGACAATTCCGGACAATAAGAGATTTTATTAATGCATCGCTGAAAGACGGAAACACAAAATACTGGGCAGACCTTATCCCAGATATAGAATATACACTCAACGCAACAATTCAAAAAACAACGGGAGTAAGCCCAGCTGAAATTATTTTTGGTAGAAAAATTGATAGATCAAAATGGTATAATGATAGTAGAATCAACAGGAAAGATATCGCATTGAAAATTGAAAGTAAAAGACAAAATGAGGAAACAACAACTGCAAGGTTGGATATTGGAGACAAAGTGTTAATCAAACGAGAAATACGAAACAAGGATCAAGGACCATACACGGTAACAAAACGAATACACGATCGCAGTTATATGCTGAGAGATAAAAATGGGAAGTCTTTAATCAGGAATATTGAAAAGATTAAAGAATTTAAATATGGGGGATGAAAGGATAGAATTCACGTTTAAGTTAAAACTGAATATTGCTAATAAACATTTAAATTGTATTTATCAGATTACATAAATTTTTGTATAAATATTTAAATTAATAAATTAAAGTAAGTTTAAAATATAAAAATATATTAAATATTAAAATAAATTAAACCAGCATTGAAATCAGCATCAACATTAAAATAATAAAAAAGCCTCGAACAGGTTGTTTGAATATTATAAAAAAGCGCAGTTTTGTGAATAAAATAAATTTAGTAATTTTATTTGGTTAATTTATTAATTATGGAGATTGAAAATGAATTTGACGTTGTTGCGGCTAACAAGAATAATAGGGAAATCCCTGTCCAAATTTTTGAAAACCAAAATGACTCCGGAAATTTCGAGCTATCGTATATATCTTAACATATACTTATTAAATTGAATTTTACATATTTTTATATTTTTTGCAACTTACTTAAGTTTAATATTAAAATAAATTTAGTAATTTTATTTGGTTAATTTATTAATTATGGAGATTGAAAATGAATTCGACGTTGTTGCGGCTAACATTCTTCATTAATCATAACTTCCAACCCTGAGAATTATTGTAGTAATAATGTAATGAAACATAACTAAAAGGTGTATCCAATTAAAGTTTGCCTATTTATACGAGTTAAAAATTTTTCACTTGTCATTTTGATCAAGCCTCTTCCCGGCATTAAACTAGTTACGAATGTGCGTTTAGGGTCAAGTACCCCAATAGAGAAATAAATTTTCGATTCATTTTTTGGGTGCCGGAGAACATGAAAATTTCCGAAACCAGTTACGATGTCGGAGCAATGTTGAGACGTAAAGAGTAACGAATTATCAATAGCTTTTATCTTCTAGATATGTCGGAACCGAATCTTCCACCAAAAAGGGCCGAGACCGTGTTTCTCGTGCTTCGATAAGAACGAAGACATACGAAAATTACATGAGTACATTGGGGCTCTAAAAACGTGTCGAAACGCTGGAAGCTACGTGGTTCTCCCCGCCACAAATGAAGGATGAAAAAATGAAGATCCTCAGGTTGTTGCACTGCCGTGACAGTCTCCTGGAAGAAAGCCGTGGACAGTCACTAAGTATTAAAGCTCAATCCGAGGCTCTACATAAAATATATACCGAGTCTGAGTTGCAAAGAAGAATCCGAGAATATCCAATCAAGGATGGCGTGAACGTATTTCCGCTTCACAATCGAGCGGATGAACTAAATAGTGCAACGCTATCTCTTTGTGCAGGGTATGGACCGGTTCTACCAAAATTAGTTGATCCTATTTTAATCGGAACAGTCACCACTGGTTCTTCATCCGCGCAAGTATCTTCCGCGCCGATTCTACGGCCGAAAAAACGAAAGCGACCTTCTCGAGCAGAAAGAACAGCAAAAATGAGGGAAAAGGTGAATGAACTGGAGGCATCACTATTTGCCGCAAAATCTGCAATTGCACAATCTGGCGCCAACCCTTCATCAGTATCGGCATCGGATTCGTTTCGAATAATCTCGTCAACTGTAACGACCCCTCCAAAAGATCCTTGGTTGCAGGTCAACATGGATGCACTACTATTTGAGGTAGAAACCATGTGAAGAAATGTCTCGGATGGAAGCGCACGACAAAATATTAGAAATATCTCGTTAATTCATATGTAAATATAGAACATTGTAGATATTGACAACCGGATTGTTATTTTTCTTATTGATGTCTAATGTAATTTCGATCGTGTATTCGTAATAAAACTTTGAGTGTCGGATGATTTCTTGTCTGTTTTGTAGTATAACCTCCCTCGACGTAGTCAATAGATCCTTATAAAATGTGGAAATGCTGAAATATGAGATAGAGTGTGATTGACCGAAATGAGATTGCTCAAATCAAAATCCCGTGAACAGAGAAATTTGAATACCGTCTTCTTGGACCAGAGACGAGGTAACGAGTAAAATGGTAAGTCCTTCTATTGGCACCTAGGAACCCGTACCGAGAATACTGTGGCGAGTAGTCTTAACATAGAGGCTCATCTGGCCACAGATTCCCACCTACGTATACAGCACCAACGTGAAACATCATCAGGGGTATACGCATGGCAATTAGCAAACCATGAACGGTAGTTAGGGGAAGAGACTGAGTGTACTAATAACTACCCTAATTACCCAGCATAAAGAATCTAGCCAACAATGGAATACAGTCAATAATCAATTTCCATGACAATCCAGATATTGCATATATTCGATGTACTGATAGCATCTGTGACACTACCACCTTTGCCGTTATCACGATTACGTAAATTCAATTCCACTTAAACCTGCACATGCTTGTCCCAAAAACATGAACTTGCCCCAAATCTTTTCCATCGTTTTGTAGGTAGCTCGTTTGAAATGATCAGGTGTTACCAAATTTTCGTAATTTACTGTTCCTTCTCCATTCGGTAATATCGTGTCAATCATTTTTGAAATTACCCGTTCCTTCTTGAATGGAAACAACAGATTCCTCTGTTCTTCTTCGATATCTTGGCTCGCATACAAACCCATTTGTGCCATTGTGGTTAATGATGTGAATTTTATCAGGTGTTCTAAATTTGTTAATTCTAGTTTGTCTGGAGTCTTGACCCTACGATAATCTGGTAAAGCTATCCATGAATCTGTAGCTAATCGGTATAAAGTGGCTAATAATCGATTGCATTGCAAAATCTTTGGTTTAGTTTGTTCATTAAGCAAGATTCTAGTTTTCATTTTCTATTTTTAAATTACTCGGATACGCACCTGGGCAATCCGATATATCTACTACCGAATAAATCTTCTGATTCAAACTTTGACATCTATCGATCCAAACGTCGACCCATTTATCTCACTTCGCTTTCAATTCTTTCATTAAAATTATATGATTGAACAAAAGCTACATTATCCACTTCTTTAATATTGGCCTTTGGAATTTATCCATATTTCTTGGACATGATCTGTTCATGTGTCCATAACCTCTGCATGAATGGCACTGAATTTGTCCTTGTAGATTTACTCTATCTGTCTGCGGTGATGGTGATGTTGATCTTGACCTGGCAAAACAATTTCGTGACACATGCCCTTTTCTTCCGCAATTATACCATTGTAAATTATCATTAGTTCTCTGATCATTAATTTTCGCTTTAGTGAAGCTTTTCCCACCATTTCCTTTTGACCAATCGGGCCACATTTGCCTTGGACTATGTTGTACGTTATTTTTGGACAGGCATTGATTGCTGTTGTGTCCCATTCTTTGGCAATTATCACACTGAATCGGAATTGGGCTTCTCTGTACTCTATTTTTAAACTAACATTAGTTAACATGGTGTCCAATCCTTTGCCAATGACTGCATTGGATGGGACCTTCCTTTCCATCCATTTAAATATCTGTTGACTTGTTCGACTCAAATTTTGATCTAAATTTTGGTGATGGACTACTTGTTTGTTTGTAATTTGTTTCTAATTGGGGTTACTGATCTTTCGCTTGCGCCTGAGATGACTGCAAGCGACTCTGATTTCGACTGTGTGCTTTTTAAATTTAGCTCAATTTTCATTGCCTTTTTAATCAATTCATCAAAGTCATTAAATCAACATAACATAAAGCCTTTTTAATTTCGTTCTATACTCCTGACAAGAATTGATCCTGCAATAATTCTTTTACCTGTTTTGCCATCTCGGCCTGTTCTGGTTTCACTTCGAATGTTTTCTCTGCAAGAGTTTATAAATGATAAGCAAACTCACTTACAGATTCCTCTGACTTTTGTACGCGGTTATAGAATTTCTGCCGCATTATCCGTTTTATATCCCCTCCGATTAATTTCGTGGCTAGTGCGTTTTTAAGCTTGGTCCAGCCATTTGGTACTAATCTTTTATCAATTTGTTGTCACGCTTCTCTGGCTGCTCCTTTCAGGTATAGCGGTAATCTTTGCACCATGTTCGATTGGCTTCATCCATAGGCTCTCGTATACATATAATAATCTTCCATAAAGACGACAAATTCCAGCGGATCTCCACCGTACTGATCTACAGGTAGCTTTTGACAACTCGCATATTCATTGCCTTCCTTGCCATTGCCCACCATGGACACAGGTGTTTCATCATTGTTATTTGTATTATTGGTTAGTCTTTGGGTACTCATTATATTCTCTACTAGTTTTTGGCTTCTCAATTTATAAAATGATCGGGTCAACACAGGTCTTACTCGTCTAAAATTTAAAGTGTTACAATTAAAAAATTTACCTTTCGTTTTAATTTTGACTTTTCAATAATCGACTTCCACAATTTTTTTTCACTTCCCTTTAATAATAATAAAATCACCACTTTAATAATTCTCCGATAATATTCACCACTTTTAAATCAATTTTTTTTTCACTTTACAATACTTTCTCAATCTCAACAAATTTTTCACTGACTTTGTATTACTTCAGTATCATTCGATATTTCACCCAAATATTATAACAACTTTAACGAATTCTCATCGACTTTTTATCACGTCAGTATTATCCAATAATTTAGTCAAATATTATCACAATTTCAACAAAATTTCACCGACTTTTGATCACGTCGGGCTCACCAAATATGTTGGGTATTGTCGAAAAGTCTGAATTACTGTCTAACTCCTTTGTGTTCTTATCGAAATTAAATAAACAACCCAACACAAAAATCTTTATTTGAGACTAATACAGTAACACTTTGGTTACACTTTTTTTTGATTCAACCACACTTGATACATTCCTTTTTTGGTCAAATCAACTACAAATCTTACGCAGGGATAAATCTTCAACGGGAGATGTCCCTTTCTTGTACGTTCGATTTAAATTATTCAATTGATACTAACTTCAAAGTTTTCTTTGTTACTCTCACTAAACGTCTCGTTTCTTTTTCTTCGACCAACTGGCAATTCTGTTAACTTAACGGTCGCTTTTATACCCATTCTATAATTAATTTTACTTTGCAAATTTGTCTGGATCCGACTTCCCCCGGGATTCCTCTTGTCGCTCTAATTGCTTTGAGGAATTTGCCCGTCTCCTTTGATGGCTCACCCCAATTTAATTTTAGTCGGCTGATTAAATTGCCTTTCTTAATTTGATTGATAATTCATGTTCTCTGAAATCGCTCGGGTTTTCCATTGTCTCGGGTTTCCCATTAGCTTGGGTTCTCCATTAGTTAATTAATTTTTGTTTTTTGTAATTTATTACTTCTAGGGAACCCCCCATTTATTTTATTTTATTATAGTTGAGTTCATCTCATTATTCGGCATCCGCCCATACCAGTTTCCCCAGAAAATATTCATTTTTAATTTTTTGATTTTTTTAATTAATATTTTGTACTTTAAATTTTTATTGTGAATTTGGTGTTTTTATTGATTTTTCACCTCATTTTGTACCTCTCTTGTTGAACCCCAATATATATCCAACATTATCTGGTGATTTGTGATTCTGGAATGCTCAATTTATTTTTCATTTATATTTTATTCATTTAAGTTACTTATTGTTATAAGTAACTTAAATGAATAAATAATAATAATTAATTTTTATTATATTATATTATTGCATTCTATATTAACCCCATAAAGATATAGGTAAAAATTTGTTAGTTTATTGATTTTCTGTAATTTCGATTTCTTCACTGTTCGGTTTTTAATTATATTATTTTTTGACTGTTTCCAAGATTTTGACTTTTTAATATAATTTAGTGGTAATAGTTCATTGATTTTAAAATTAACTTTGATATATTAAAAAAATAAAAAAGTAAAATTCCACAATAAAAAATTCTTTTTTAAAAATTAAACTTCTCTAGTTTAATTTTTTAACATGTTATTTAAACAACAATATTTCTTTTATTTATAAACAATAAAAAGTAAAAAATGTTTTCTTGACAATTATAGTGCAGAGGGATGCGCGCTCACTTTTTAAAAGTCACTTATTCAATAAGTTTCAACGTTGAATAATCGACGGGTAGTGAGTGGTAATAACAATTGTATTTTGTGTTATACTGGAAACAGCTGGAAATGGTATGTGTTAATTACCTACAACCTACCAATCATAACAGAAACTTAAGATTTATTTAGGATTTTTCAGCACATTCGAAGGAAACTCTCTCAATATCAATAAATGTAAAAAGACAAAATACAAAAAGTTAAAACATTTTATTACTATTACATTTCTTAATTTTTTTTACTGAAAAAATTAGTTATAGATTTCAGTCCAGATTCTCTAATTTTAGATTTTGTTGTAGTTCGCGTTTTAGGGATTTTTCCAGGTAAAATATTTTCATATTCTTCGATTGATTTTAAAGATTTGGATGTATGCGCAATAGGAGAAGATGCGGGTAATTTATTCTCTGGTACTACATCTTTAAAATTTATAAATTCCTTGAAAGCTTTTTCAATTTCAAGTGAAATATAGTCGCAAACGATTTCGACAGCTGTTGATTTGGTTTCCATTGTTAAGCGTTTAGAATAGTCTGTGTCAGATTCTGTGCCTTTATTTGGATAATATGTCATTAATTTTACAATAGAAAACTTACAGTCCTTAAACGAAATGGGGATAGCAAGCTCAGAATCATCAGAAACGATCTTTTTTTGGAAGAAATAAGAGGATAATTTATCCACTTTTACTTTCAACCAATTCATTGTTTTCTCATTATTATACTTATAAACTACACAACTTTCATCTATATGTTTGGAATCACTTAACGCTTCTAATTTAGAATTTGATTCAAATATTGCGCACATGATAGAAGAAAATTGTGGATATTCATCAGAATGCATAATTGTATCAATAGCGGTATAATGGTTGGCCTGGGAAATTAGAGTTTTAAAAATGAGGATAATCAAATTAATGGATTTCACTAATGGAGTTTATTTATAAAAAAAATCTCATTTATTAATGGATAATATTACTAGGAATATTAAAATATTTTTAAATAACATTTAATTGAAAAATTACAACGATATAATTGGTTTATAAGTTATCACTAATTTAAAAGTTTCTACTGCGAATAAAACGATCTGAAATTTTAAAAGGAACTTGTTTCTAATATATTTTATGTTTATATAGTTCTTAATTCAAAGAGATCTTAGTTTTGTGTTATATAGTATAAACAATATAAATTAAACAGGTAAATGATAAGATAAGCCTTTGTGCAAATTATTTGTTAAGGCTATTACTTTTAAAATAACTTAAAACTAAAATTTAAATGGATTTAATAAAATTTAAAGTTAAATAATAATAATAATAATAATAATAATAATAATAATAATAATAATAATAATAATAATAATAATAATAATAATAATAATAATAATAATAATAATAATAATAATAATAATAATATAATAATATAATAAATTATAATAAATAATATTTAATTGTTGATGAATAATATTAGTCCTTTTAATTTTATTTTGACTTTGATTTGATAAATTGGGTTTTTCGAAAATTTTATCAAATATTTTCAGTTGTTTAAATTTGTTTCTTCTTGAAATTGGAATTTCTGAAAATTTTGAAAGTTTTTGGAATTTTAGTTTAATTTTGCTGATTAATAAAGTTTTGAAATTTCCTCAGTCTTTATTATTTCCTAACATTGGATTTTGATTATTTTTTAATACGGGGAACAATGGATAAAATTAATATAAGCTATGTTGAAGTTCTGGAAAATTCAGCCAAATTTTCTTCAAAAATTTAAATTTAAAGTTAAATTCGAATGTCTTGAGAGCTTAGAAGATGATTTGGAATGGAAAATAATTTATGTCAGCAGCGCCTCTAATACAGATTTAGATCAAGTCTTTGAATATGAATATTAAAAAGAAGAAACGAATTTTGTTCATTTTATACAAACTTTTACTTGTACCGAAACATATGGTAGCAGAGTGTGGTTCCCTTCGGAGGGCCACACTAGAGTTCCAAAGGTACAAAATTCATTACAAGATTATTTCAACGGTAAAGAGTTTATCAAGCCAATCAATCTTGATGAAGCTGCAGCTTATGGTGCTGTTGTTCTTATCTGTAGGCAAGAGTGACATTGTTCAAGATTCATTGCTGTTTAATGTTCTCCATTAAGTTTGGATATTGAAACTGCTGGAGGAGTCATGCCAGCTCTTATTAAGAGAAATTCTACCATTCCAACCAAACAAGCTCAAACCTTTTCAACATACGTCGATAACCAAACAGGTCTCTTGATTCAAATTTTGGAGGTGAAAGAGACACGACTAGAGACAACAATCTACTTGGTAAATTCGAATTTTTCGGGAATGAAATCTGCTTTAAAAGGTGTTCCTCAAATTGAAGTCACATTCGATATAGATGCCAATTTATCGATGGGCCAATCAGCAAAAAATCAGATAGCAGGTATAATTGCAATTTGTCACTATCTGATTTTTAAAAATTCTTAAATTCATTTTAATAATATAATTTGGGATGGGGTACAAATTTTGTCATTTAACCGTACCCCCGTAATGGGCCCCGGAGGTTGCCAATGGATACCTTACCCCCTTTAAATCAACAGATATTCCTGAAAACATTGATTGTAAATGTTGTCACACTTGAAATGGAATTAGGATCATCGATTCACGACCTCAAAAGGAAGCGGGAATTCCCATTAGGAAGCAAAATTTAATCCACAGAGGAAAATATCTGTCTGAAAATACGAAATTGAAGGAATATGGAATCAAACATGGTCCCCGATACAAGTGTTGTTTTATTTCTAAATTTTAAATTTTTTCGTAATCCATCTCTCCAAAATTATAATGTCATGGCAATCGGAAAATCGAAGAAAATATGCAGCAAGTTTTAATTAAAAGTAATTGAAATATCAAATAATGAAACAATAGTGTTGTTGCAAGAATGTTGGACATTACCGAAAAAATTGTGAAGGGTTGGAGGAAAAATGAAGATATTTCATTAAAAATACTCAAGAGAAAATGTGAAATGAGAATGGAAATCATAAATTGATCAGAAAAGGAAAATCATGTTACAGAATGGATATTCAACCCAAAGACCGAATGACTGCAAATCTAGAAGAGAGTAACAAATTTAAAGCAACTGTTAGATGATGCAGTCGATTTATTCTCAGAAAAAATGTGTAATTTTTTCAAAATATCCAATTTTCTTTAGCAAAATAGTTAGAAATATCGAATTTTATTCAACTAAATGCCTAGTCGGCGTATTTTGTCAAAAAAAATGACATTATACATAAAAAGCTGCATTCAGCCGAAATATAAACGCAGTGTTGAATGTGTAAATACCATTTTAAATGATTATTTAGGGAAATTAACAATATATTAGGAAAAATCAATAGAAATATTTTTATTGAGTTCTCAATTAAAGTTAGAGTTCCAATAAACGTTATAAAAGTTTCAATGCTTAAAAATAAAACGGATAAATTGAGCTTTAACTACCTAACATTCAGTTATTAAAACTTTTTTTAACTTAGAAATTGAAATATTCGAGTGAAATTTAATTTTTATTATTAGATTATAATAATTTTTGACCTAATTTATTTTATATAGTTGATAACTAATTAATTAAAATTTTTATAACTTTTAATCTTAGTGTTAAAATAAAATTTACCCTTTTAATATTTTGCATAAGTTTCTAATTCATAATAATAAATAAGACTAACATGTTTTTGTAGAAATGGAATTGCTAAAAATAATGGATCGATTACGTTTGAAACGTAAAATTTCGAATCTGAAGTCAGACATCTTTAGTAAAAAATAATTAGTTTAGATCAAAATTACCTTTAATAACTTTTTCATTAAATATCCATGTTTTATGTTCGCGATTGAAATTTTGTATTTCATTTAAAACTTTTTTCGAACTATTCCACAAATAAACAGAATCAGTGCCTATTTAATAATTAAAATAAAATTAGATGAAATTTGCAAACCTGTTCGCGGATTCGGTAATTTAATGAATCCATAATTTTGGCGATCAGCATAAACATCATCTATCAATCGTAAAAAAAGAAGAAAAAAATATATATCTACTTGTAAAAAATCCAGCAATTTGATTATTCATAGTAAATTGAAATCTTTGTTATATTTATTTAAACAAATGTCTGTATATTTAAAACTATTTTAACTATAGTTTTTAACATTTTTTCTTCCATGTATCAATGTTTCAATTAAGATTTTCGTTAATTCGATAAAAGTGAATATTCGAAATAAAATTAAGGTAAATTTGCATTTCACACTCATTTGTATATGTGTACAAAATAATAAAATTTTCAATATAACAAAATTCAAAAATAATAATTAAAGTGAACGAACTAATTAAAAAGTTGGAAAAACAATATATTTCCGGGAAAACAGATATGAATAGATAGGAAAATATGTTATGGACAAGAATATTATTTAATGGTTTCAGACCAAGTTATTAAAGAAATAAAAAATAATTAATTTAGTAAGGTAAAAATAAATGTAACGGAAAACTTGTCAGACGAAACGACTACCTGTCGAACAAAAATAATTTTAAAATTAGGCTGGTACCAGGTCTTTGTTAGAAAATATTTTGATGGGAATTTTAAACGAGGCGAGAGTCCCTTATAAAATGATTTCTCTAATCGAAGATAAAAAAAGTATATAGCCGAAGTGAAAATTTTGAAATCAAAGAGGATAAGATAGCAAAAAGAAAAAATAGTTATTTAAGTAGTATTAGATTTGTTTTATCAGCTTATTTGAGATGGCCACCCAATAAAGATTATTACGGAGGTTTTCAATCCTTTTTGGGAGTAAAGCACTAATGTTTATTTGTTGGTGCTTAGGGATGTGTCATTTTAAACGTGTTAGGGGTACTTATGAATTTTGAATCGATTCATTCCTAAAAGCCATCAAGATTATTGTACTTTAGACATTTGTGTACCCATGACGACGACCATGTTGGTGCTCTACACAATGGCTAAAATCCATGAGCAGGTGAGCTCTACTGCTAAAACTACTCCTCATGATATTTTCATTTTCAAGTTCTGGACCACTAATAGAAGGTCTTTCGACGTCGTTCATTATTTAGTTCTTCCTTAGATTATTGTCATTTATTCAGTTAATTATGGTCCTCATTTCTGGATGTCTCCTACTGTTATTTTAAAGTTTGCGCAGGGATTCGCCCTTATTTCCCAGTTAACAAATATCATTCTATACTTTCCACAATACTTGTTAATATTCAAGTTATTCTTCAAAATATTTAGACCAGGGATCTGCCTATATCTCTAATTCTGACCTATTTTCCATTCTTATCACTCGAGGGATCTCTAACATCATTCAAAAATAAACCTTCTTTACTTATAAACGACCTTACTTTCCAATCTCACTAAAATTTAATGAAAAGGCATCTGCGATTGATAACGATATCGTTGTGCTACATATGCTCCACTAAAAATACTTACAGCGAGGGACTCGCAGGAGACCTCCAACCCGAGTTCTGATCAACTGAAAATGATTGAATATTCCAACTGACCTGTTGGCGAAGAGACCTAAAGATTTCTCTTACCGTGGTCACACCGGGTTTCAACACCATTATTTTCTAAAATCATTCAAAAACATCATAATTATAATTAGAAACAACGATAAAAAGAACATAAATCAAAAAAATTAAATTTGAATTTAAAGATTTACTGACTTAGAACATTACATAAAAATTACTTAATCCAAAACAAGTTTACCACAATGATATAGACCAAAAACTAAAAGCAGGTTACATAGAAAATCAGTTCTTGTGAAAATCAAGTTTTGTTTAATCAAATAACAAGTTAAGCTGAAATTTATGTTCACTTTTTGAGTTCCCTTCAACTGAATTTGCAATCAATATTTATACTGATTTTGTTTGCATTATCTGCCATTAGATTCAATTAAAATGTAGTAAAGTTGAATTACGTTGCACACACTTATTTGAGTGTGCGCAATTTTTTACAATTAATTTAATTACTCAAATTATTTAATTTTTATTAATTTTACTGGAAATTTTAAGTTTCAATTTTAAATTTATTTATTTAGAACATCTTCATATTCCTCTGCTTAAAGTATGCACTCATTGCTATAGCTCCTTTGTGTGTAAATAATAACCATAACATCCATAATTAATCCGATTATGGTCCTTTGTATGTAAATCCGACCAATATTCCTTATTAAAATTTCTTTTCATATTATTGATTAATTTATCATCAATTATTATTTTATTTATTACTCTTTTATTTTTCTAGTTGGCAGATCTTTTGGATGCGATATTTTTTTCTTAATTGTGTTGGTGATTGCAACTTCTTGCGTTTCTTGAATTTATTATACATGTTTCATTTATTCTCAATGTATTGTACACTTTATTTTGTATTATTTGGTATACTATTATAGATTTTAGTTCAACCTGGTGTGGTTTTTATGATATGTATTTCCGATCTATTAACACAAACTCTCCATTTTCGGTCCTAGCTCAGCATATTCTTCGAAAATGCGAGGCCACAATATTACAAATTAGTTTAAAATAACAGATATTCACACTAAATACATTTATTTTTTACACCAAGTGTTGAGCTAAAACTGAAACTTAAAGTCAACCGAAAATTAATAATTTTAGGTTAAATTTAATCATCCATGATGACAGTAAGTAGGATAATAATAATTATAGATAATGACAGACAAGACCAGAGGTGGGGAACCTGCGCCTTTTGGCTATTCTAGTGCGGATTTTTGAGTAATACCGATTTTTTTATTTTTTGGTAATTTTTTGCATGGTTTCAATTTACGCGATCGAGAAAAAATGTTTATGATGCATATGCCGCTTCACATGCTTTTTATTTATTCGTAGTAGTTTGTGTTTTTGTTTTAAGTAAAATAATTAAATGATTTTTTTTCAAAAAAACTTTCTTTTTCCACTTTTTTAAAATTGGGGCTATAAAAATTTTAAAAACCCCAAAGTAATTTTTTAACCAGTGTCGTTAAACACGGCCGCTATTTTACTACCTTTTTCTTCTTCTGTACAAGTTTTTTTAATGGGGCTTTTTATATTTTAAAAATTGAGTGATTTTTTGATATTTAAGGAAAATTATGCTATTTTTTTATTTTTTAACATTTTTTTAACAATATACAATATAATAAATTAGATTTGTAAATATATATTTTTTTCATAAAAGATTATTTTAAATTGCGTTTTGGCAAATTTATAATGTGAATTAAAATAAATAGTTTATAGTTAACGTTTTATTTACTGTTAAATCAGATAAGTGAATGTGGCCTTTTGAAATGAAAAGGTTCCCCAGCCCTGGATAAGACTGTCGAACGAACGACATGTAGTAATAGGTGACATGTTTATTGGAAATAGTGCGTTTACCACACTAGGATTAATTTGTTATTGTACTAGCGGGAGTTTAAATTAAATCATTTCTGTTTTTAGTGATGCAATTAATGGAGAACCTACGAGCCGACAGGGAGCAGGCACAAAAGCAAACAGAGGAGTGAATGCTGCGAGTGAAAAAATTCAAGGGACGGTGTCGGGAACTCGAAGGCACCTAGTTCAGTCCCATCGAAATGCAAAAGCGTCTGTAGCTGATCCAACAGCTGCAACTTCACAGTGCTCAAGATCAAGCGGAAGTAAAGGCGCTCATTGGTGTATATTGGTGTATATTGGAAACACAACTCAATCAACAGAATATTGACTAGGGAGTGGCGCAGCATTACCGAAGTAACAGTGGTCGTCAGCATCGAAGAGGAAAGGCCTCGGTAAAACCGAATGGGCGCGGGTAAAGATAAGCCGAAAAATTTTGATATCTACTGAACTGTAATAATCTGTGTATTAGTTCGTGTGGTTTTATTAATAAAATTTGTTTTATATTCTAGGAGTTCATTAGATTATTAATTAAGGGGAAAGATGACAATAAGAGCCGAACCGTCAAGAAAAGTGGTTAGTATGATAGGGACCAGTCGAAAGTCGACATAGGTCTTCTATCGGCAGTTCGCAAATTCATGCGAGTACCCTCCAATTATAGTGTACATAGGTTCGCTCACTTTTTGCTGGTACTCACCTACTTGATACAATAACAACATTGATCATTGAAAGGATATCAAGCGGTAAAAGACCATTGTATTCTGGGTTACAAAGGCCATGCTCACAACTCATGAGTCACACATGCAATTGATTAGCAATCTTTTCTAATTTTCGATTTTACTAATTCGTTCATTTATTTTTATTCCTTTCTTTTCGAGTTGGCAGTTTTTTTAATGTGTATTTTTGAATGTCAGTTATTGTAACTTCTTGCGTTTGTTATTTTACCTATAATTGATTATGTATCCCCAATATGTTGTGTACTTTACTTTATATTATTTGGTGATAGTTTCTGGATTTGGATTCGACTTGGTGCGGTTTTCTTGATATATTTTCCGACTTATTCAAACAAACTCTAAATTTTTAGGTTATAGTCCAACACTGTGAAAACAATATAAATGTATTATAACCATAAGATATATTTCTTGATAGATAAAATTCCATATCAGTTCTCAAATGCAGTCAAACAGATCTAGTTCCAATATTCAAGCATCATTGATCATATAACTAAAGAGAATGTTGTTGCAGTAAATGAGGTTTGATGAAAATAAATAAGAATTTGTGATGCAATGAATATAATATATATTAATCAACAATCGAAATTTGCTTAAACATGATGCCTTTTGAATATAAAGATAACTAAAGATGATTTGAAAATATTTCAACACACTAATATAAAATGGATTACAAAAATGACATCTTCAATTTGGAAAGTAGATAGTGACCAATTTCTCTAGTAATTTAATGAATTTTTAATAAATGTTTAGTTTTTAATATCTTTTTTGTATAGTAGTATATTTTAATTATTACAAATTCTTTTTACGTATTGATGAATAATTTCTATTTTTTAATGTTTGAAATGTGTGTGTGATACTGATTCAAAAGGTTTTGTTTAACGTAAATACACCCGTTTGCACTGAATAAACGCATCTATAATGTAAAAATAAAATCAATACATGTATATTATGTAAACAAACAAACTTACACGTGTGTTGATTTTTAGAGTTGCAATGAATAAACGCATTTAATATAGAAAGTGAGAAAGTGGTAGAAAAAATGAACTGACACACAAAAACACTACACATAGTAAAAAATGCATGCAAATTTTCGATATGTAGAATCGTTGTAATGAATAAACGCAATATAATAAATCATTTACAGACATTTTTAGAAATTTTTAGAAAAAAATGACCGATAAAATTTTGATGAAAATTCCGAAAACTCAACTTTGAATTGTATAGATAATAAAGACATTATTTCGTAAGATTTATCTTCAATTTTTAATAAATTTAATAGTTTTTTAGTATTTCACATTGCCCTAAAATCTCAACTTTGCCATCCGATGTTGGGAAAAAAACTAGAAAATCGTAAATTTTATTTACTTAAATTTAAAAATTAATATTTCTATAGAATTTCAGAACTTGACAAAATCCGGTTAGTCAATGCAATGGAAAATGGGAAGATTTTTATAATTTCTGATGATATATTGACCAAAAAACTGTTTGCTTTGCATTATAATTTTTTTTACTGAACGTTTCAATCTTTCTTACTGAACAAAATTATTTTATTTACTGAAACGTTTAATATTGTCTGTCAGAAGTTCTTATAAATTATTAAAATTGATGATGTAATTATCGATTAAAATAAAAAATTATGTAATCATCAATTTAAAAAAATTAGGAATCTTGCAAAAAAGAATTTGTAAGAGTCGAGGATTCTTGTTCACACGTCTATCTACCCATGTCAAATAAATATTCATTTTACAATGAAATGTCGAAATTTTATAATCAATCAGTATACATGCTTATACATGTTTACTAATTATTTTATTTGCATCTTTGCTTTTTTATTTACAGTTAAAAAATTGCGTGCTGCAAATCAAGTTTATTTGTCGTGTTATACGTATAAGATGTTAAATGTACCCTATCCAACTAATATTTAAAATGGGTGTACGTATCAGTGTCCTTATAGTGGATAATTTATCAAAAAAACGAACCCGTCTTGATAATTTACCTACTATTTACGGAGTGTCGAAACTCCACGACTTTCTACCTAATGCTTCCTTGTGAAATTTAATGCTATTGATCATTGTGTTATTATTTTGGAAGCTTAGATATTAACTTGGAAATTTAATCCTATCGGGATTTGTAACATGCAATATTTTGTGTTAAACCTTATTTGAGTTTTATGTGTCGTATTGTAGTAAGGCTATGTAACCAAGTTTAGTACGAGGTTTTTAGATTTCTGTATTCTTTTAGTAACTACTATCTTCTACTTTTCGTTCGACCACCGATCAATCACCTCCATGAAAACAAGTGATTCTTCTGGTGTCAAGTTTTATTCAGTGGGAAGGATATTCACTAATTCATTTTCCTCTGATCTGTTTATGAGGTAATTTATGTGTGATTTATGTTCAGTTTCGTCGAATTTGTTCTTCTTTTGCCGATTAGGGTTGTATGTCGTTTTCTTCTTATGTGTCTTATGATGATTTGGTATATTTTTCAAATTATCGGTGCAATTATTGTGTCAGTCTCAGAGAGTATTAGGTATAATACGGTTATCTTGGAGACAATTATTTCCTTCAGAAGATTATATTTTTTTCTTGTTTCTGTCTTCCTCTTTGTGGTTTGTTTTTATTTCATTCAATTTCGTTATTTTTTTGTATTTTGTATCGTGAGAGTTGTATTTGGGTTGTTACGGTTTTTTTTCTTTGACTATTTTGAGAGTTTCTGGTTGGTCAATTTTTTTCTTTGATCAATTAGAGTTGGCTTGAGGCTTTGATAAGGGTTTTTTCTTCTTATATTGTTTGGATATTTTGATATTTCGATTTCGATTGAACATACAATCACAACGAGCTATACATCGAGCTACAATTCCATCCTTACAATATGCGAATACTATTTACAAAGATTCCTAACCATTTTGCGCTATATTTTATTCCCATCACTTATTCCTTCACTGTCATTGTTTCACAGTTCGTAGATTTGTATTTCTGCCTTCAATAATCTAATCTTATATTATAGTATAATTTCAGCCAAGCTCTCTTTTTCCTCTATCTTTCTGATTTTGTTTTAATACTCCTCTTTACACTGGTTATTACCCTTCTTCCTCTTAACATAATTGACCTATTTCTCTTGTTATTTTTCAATATCCGCTTCTTTCATGTACTCCTGTTGATGTTAACATTGTTCAATTGCTTCTTTTTTTAGGTTGTCATATGTTGTTAGTATTTCCCAGGTTCGTTTCCATTATTTTGGTTTTCCTTTCATTGATTTCATGATAGAACAAAACTACGTCTGCAATATTTGGGATTATCAAAATACCTTTTCCTTGGACACCCCATTAATTATTAATTATTATATTTATCTTTAACCTTTTAACCCGCTAAATATAAATGGAGATTATCATTACAACTCCTTATATAATGATTATGATTAAGTAATCTGAAAAAATAAAAACAAAATGCGAAAATCATATTCAAAAAAGTACATTAAAATAATCCATAAAACAGTGACAGGAAAATGCATAAAAATAAATAATAATTGCAATATTTTGTCAAATACCATTAAATGAAAAAAACAAATACCATTTTGATTAAGTCGGAAACAAAGTGTCCAATAGAAAGAAATATCACATTAAATAATAAAAATATCCCCTTTACAATTTTTGCAAAGTCTGTCGGCAATTTTCTCCAAACATCGAGAATTTTGAGATGAAAAAGAAGTGGTAATTCTTGCAGTATTATCTGCATACGGGTTAGGTTGGTTACGTATTACCTATAACTCATATTATAGGAACGACAGAAATCTTTTTAATATTTACCTCTAGAGCAAGCTCTTCTCCTTCAGTAAAATCTTTGAAGTCTTTTAAAAATTTATCTTCATAAGTTATTTGATTATTCCAAACACTTCCATTGCATAACAATGTTTTAATAGTTTTCAATAGGTTTATATTGGTGTGAGTTAAATTAAGAGTGTCAGTTAAAGAATTCGATGTCGGGTTGAAGTTTAAATGAGCTAAAATCACTAACAACTCGCTTCTAAGCACAGCTAACAATCTTCTTAGAATTTGACGTTCTTGCAATAAGCTATGAATGGCATCAAGTGACTCTTTATATCTAATTGAGAATTGCTCCTTCCAGCCAGCTAATTCATCAACCAACACCCTATTGATAATCATTACATATTGACAAAACTCATCGAAGAATTCATACGACTTAGACATTAAATAAGTAATATATATCCAAGGAGATGAGTGAGTGGTAACATGCGTGGTAAAATATCCTTTAAAAATTATATTTATTAATAAATTATTGATGATTATTATATTTTTTTTCATTATTATTTATTTTACTTTATTATTATTTATTTTAATTATTTAATTTTATAATTATTTGTGTTATTTATTATTATTATTTTATTATTTATTTTATTATTATTTGTGATATTATTTTTGTTATTTATTATTATTATTATTTTATTATTTATTATTATTATTATTATTATTATTATTATTATTATTATTATTATTATTATTATTATTATTATTATTATTATTGTCATTATTATTTCATAATTATTATCTATTTTTATTTTTATTAATATTATTTTTTCATGATTATTATTTATTTTATTTCATTATTATTTGTGTTATTCATTATTATTTATTTTTATTATTTTTATTTTTATTAATATTATTTCTTCATGATTATTATTTATTTTACTTCATTATTATTTGTGTTATTTATTATTATTTATTTTTATTATTTTTTATATATTATTTATTATTGTTATTATTATTATTATTATTTTATTATTTATTATTATTATTATTATTATTATTATTATTATTATTATTATTGTCATTATTATTTCATATTTATTATCTATTTTTTATTTTTATTAATATTATTTATTTTTATTATTTTTAATATATTATCTATTGGATATAAAAGAGAGCTTGAAGACAATAAATCAGTAATATATCGATGTTTGTTGATACTCACGAATTTTCGGCACTGCCTTTTTCAAGTGAATTTATTATTTATTTATTATTTCATAATTATTATCTATTTTTATTTTTATTAATATTATTTTTTCATGATTATTATTTATTTTATTTCATTATTATTTGTGTTATTTATTATTATTTATTGTTATTATTTTTGATATATTATCTATTATTATTATTGCCATTATTATTTCAAAATTATTATCTATTTTTATTTATATTATTTTTTTTATTTATTATTATCTATTATTATTATTGTCATTATTATTTCATAATTATTATCTATTTTTATTTTTATTAATATTATTTTTTCATGATTATTATTTATTTTATTTCATTATTATTTGTGTTATTCATTATTATTTATTTTTATTATTTTTATTTTTATTAATATTATTTCTTCATGATTATTATTTATTTTACTTCATTATTATTTATTTTTACTATTTTTGATATATTATTTATTATTATTATTTTTAATATATTATCTATTATTATTATTGTCATTATTATTTCATAATTATTATCTATTTTTATTTATATTATTTTTGTTATTTATTATTATATAATATTTTATATATTGTATGTATTCATTATTGTTTGTTAAGTTAATTAAATAATAAAAAAATTTAAATTATTAAATTAAATTATAAAGGTTATCAAAAAAAAATTTTAAAAATAATATATAATTTTAATTATGATTTTTAAAAAATGAAATGTTTTTATTAAATAATAAAAAAATTTTATATAATGAATAAAATTAATAAATTTGTTAAAAATCCTTAATTTATATAGTTATTATATCCCATCTGATGATGACATGAAAACTGTCAAAATATATCGTGAAAAGAATGTTTGATTGGCGTTATCTTATAATTTTAATATATTATTTAATATATTATATTATTTTATATTTTTTCATAATTATTACCTATTTTTATTAATATTATTTTTTCATGATTATTATTTATTTTACTTTATTATTTATTATTATATTTGTTATTTATAATTATTGTTTGAAAAATAATTAATAGCGATATTATAAGTGGTTAAATAATGTGCAAAATGATTTGAATATTAAATTTATTATTTGATTTTTTAATAATATTTTTCGAATAAATCGATATATTTTTCCCGTTGCTACCTGATTCTGCGAGTGAGTCCGTTGATTAATATTGTATAAGTGATATTCGAGCGGTGTTTTATAATATATAAAGCAGCACCAAGTCTATGTCTATTATCATACTGTTACGTAATTAAATTTGTTAAAAAATCAATTAATTAGTTGCGTTCCCCCAATTTCCTTACCTGGGAAATAAAGGATTGTTGCTGCTTATTATTCCAACGTAACCTACAAATAAGGCTATTTATTATCTAAAATTTTGATTTTTCTAACAAAAATAAATAATCAATTTTTGACCCCCTTTTTTGGTCTCCTGGTTCTAAATTAATAATATTTACCAAAATCCCCGTTCTTATTAATTAACGGCTTATTAATTTGCAATAGATATAAAACTATAATTGATCTGCATATATCTTCTAGTTATCTCCTATAAAATATTAATATATAGCTCCAAAAGACTCTCGTTATTCCCCTTCTTGCTGGCGTAAGCAATTAATTCATTTCTCGAAAAACTAATTTTAGATTATTAAGAAAATTAAAAAAATCGTATTATACTAAAGTATATGTTAATTTAATTGTTTCATAAAATATATAATTAAATTACCTGCCAGCGAAAAATTTATTTTTCCACAAATCAGCTTCAATTGACAATTTATCAATATTTTCATTGGAATCTATTTGTTCAGATATTAACTCTTGAACTTTCTCATTAAAACCTGCTACATCGCTAAATACATAAATATAATTAATATTCATATATTCATAAAAATTTTTACCTTGTTAATTTAAAATAATGTGCGGACAAATCTTCGCCCAATGACGCAATCAGTAATTTCTTTATATCTTGATTATTTGTTAATTGCTGCTTCAAAGTATCCTCCAAATCCTTAATTCTCTTTCGTGCTGTTTCTAAATCATTGCATTCGTAATTATTTTTCATTATGTCTAGTTTGCCTATAATTCTTTCTGATCTTTGAAAATCATGTATGTCAATTATCGAATTTATGTCTATGGAGATTGAATCAGTCTGTATAGCTTGATCTTTTCGTTTTAAAGTTTCAATAGGAGATACGTAAGCCACAGGTTTTTTACTTAACTTACCCAATCCTTTACTTCCATTATTAGCAAAATTCAATAATTCATAATTAGAATTTTCAATATTTATTACAGAATAATGCTTTGGCTGTTGACTAAAAACTTGCGTAACAGGCTTTACTATATCTGATGTATAAATTGACATTAATTTATTTAAATATTTGCAAATTTAATATAATAATTTCAAACAAATAATTATATTTTAATTAATTAAATTACATCCAAAATTTTTATTATATCTTTTTTAAAAAATTTGTCATTCTTAACCCTTTGAGGGCGATGGGATCAAAATTTTTTATTCCCCCAAAGGTGCAATTTTGGCTTAAAAAATGAATTTTTCCTAAATTGATGTATAATTTTTGACAACTATTACAAGCTGTAGAATATATTGGTGCAAACTAGAAGTTTTTGGCATTTTGTGGACTAGAGTCGAATTTCACCCTCAAGACCAAAATAAAGTCGTGCGACTGTAGTCGCATGGCGCCCTCAAAGGGTTAATGAAATGAGAATTTATGTGTGTTCTTAAGAATAAAATGAAAATGAAGGAAAACAATTCCAATTTTTGATAAAAAATAAGGATATAAGATCATCATTAATTCTCAAAATATGACAAATTTACCATATATTAAAAAGGTTGTATTTAGTATTGATATTCGGTCGAAATCCGTTATTAAGGTTATCATTGTTGCTTTGTTACACGAAAACAGCATAAATTATTTTATCCGTATGCCATCTATTACTAAATGACATATGTCATGTACACACCAATGAAACTTAAGAGACAAGATTAGCATTTCTCAGTGTACTGATATTCACTTGGGTTCCTATGCTTAAGATTACCCGATGCTAGGTTGGAGTAGACTATTAATTTAATTATGATATTGCTTATGAAGTACTCGAAACCGAAGAATTCAGCTCTTTCAGATTGTACTCTTTACTAAATGACTTTGATAATATATTAAATTCGTTGAATATTAAACATATGTTGGATGACAAAGATGGCATTTGTCTTAATTAGATATTACAAGACAGGGCCAAACATACTGAATTAATATCAACGCAGACAACAGAAAATGAAAACCTATTTTAAAGGTAAATCCAAAATTCTAGTTCAATATACTACAACAATCTAACCATACAATATTTTATTCACTCAAACAGAAAATATTTTATTCAATTGACATTTCTGTATTTTATCTGTGTATATGGTATTTTTATGATGTTACAACTTCGAGAAAACTGGCAATAAACGATGCAAGTAACTTCACAATTATTGAACTTGACCCAACATGCAAATAGTTAATTCCTTCGCTCCTTCGTGACGAATTAACTCCGGTTACGTATACCGTGTTGTAAAGGACTCCACCAAACGAAATTGAAACATGACAAATTCAGAATATTGTGAGTCTCATTCGTCGATCAAAATTGTTGAGGATACCTAAATGATAAATAGTATAATAAATAAGTAAATTACATGGGGGAAGATCGTCATGACAAATGTGTTGATCTATGGGAACTCGAAATAAAATTGGAAGTAAAAAGAAATGAGAAACGAGGAAGACGAATGAAACAAAAGAAATAAGACTAGAAAACAGAAACAAAGGTCAGTACTAATTAATTAGTACAAGGGAAAAAAGGAATTTCAAAGTGGGTCACTCGAATGCCGGCGAATCACATCCGAAGTTCAGTCTAAGAATCAATGAGAAGTCGGCTATCAGTTATGATTTTATAAGATCCCCGTCATCACTACGATTATTTTCACGTTTATTATAATTATAATTATGACTGAGCTATAGTCTATTATACAAAATCTGTTATTAGATGTTTCTTGATATGATTGGATTTAAAAATTTCATACATATTTAATAAAACAAATCTAAATTTCTATTAAATAATTTATTTATTAATTTATTTACATGATAGAAAAGAATTAATTAATAGAATAAATAATAATAAATTTGAAATTTTATGGTATGTTAAATCTAGTATTACAGTAAAGAAATTTATTAAAAGTACAAAATTTGTGATTCAATAAGCGATCTCAATTTTGATCTCATTGGACAATCCCTTTTATAAGCGACAAGAGACAAATTACTTTTTCTATATACATTTTGCTTTTTGGAAGGGTAAACAAATCTCACTCAACAGTAAAATATTAAAAAATAAATTTTTATATTTCTAATGAATTTTATTTAGAAAAAAATGAAGTGAATAAAATGTAATTAAAAATAAATTATAAGACATGCTTATTTATATTTGAAAGAAATCGAAAATCAATAGTTTCTAGTATTTTAGAGATTATTGCACCAGATTATATTAAGGCATACAAAATTTCGATAAACTTAATTTTCTCTTTATTTCTCTTGTTGGTAATGGAGGTAATTCCTCTCTCTCATAAAATTTATTCGATGTCATTGTATTATTGTCTTCAAAATTGTTGGACATTTCTAGATAGTCTGATTCGTCATTATTTTGAGGAGAATTGGGAAATCCGGGAGAATTGGGAAATCCAGGAGTATTGGGTCTCGAGGGAATCAAATATTCATCATTTTTCTCCTGCAAATATGAGTATGTACTTTCATCTTTTACTGTTTCGTAGATGCATTCATCGCGACTTTTGGTGACATATTCATTGGAAATTACTCGTGGATTGGATTTGCTTTCTAGTTCTTTCATTGAAAACTTGTATTTACTAAAATATTCCTATTAAATGTTACATTAAATATTTATACTACTTTTCAGTAATCCACGCTTTCCTGATTCTTCTTCTATATAATAACATTGAGATTATAGCGCCCAATATGCACAACAATATTCCGATACTGAGAAATAGGATCGTTTTTGTGTTTCCCAAATGAATCTAATGAATAATGAATAGGTTTTAACCAATTCGTTTAAATTTTGAAAAATGAAGAAAATTCCTAATTCAATTCTATATAATTATTATCACTATTAGAGGGTGAGCCCATCCAAAATGACCTGCGGGAGTAAATGGAGACATTTCCACCCTAAACCAAAAACCACAGTGAACGAAATATTTCATTATATCGTTGTTTTATGAAAACATTTAATAAATTATGTGAAAATTTATTAAAAAATATGATTATCGTTTCTGCACCCCTTTCGATATTGCGAGCTAGGCAGGAGCAGTGTTAGCCTAACTCTACAGTCTCTGATTATTATTTGTGAAAATTAAGTTGTGTAACATGTTGAATGTTACGCGAGTTAAAAGGTTTAGGCGCCTTTAGAGTTACATATAAATCTGTGGTACATTTGGTTTTGAAACTGTGTGAAGTACAGTGGTGCCAGTACAACTTTACCAATGTTTAATGTGCAGTTAATGTTTTAAATTTGATTTTCAAATCATATTTGACTTTCCAAATTTAATTATTAAAAATCTCAAAATAAATTTCTTTGTTCTTAATTTGGGGTTTAGGTGCTTTTTTTTATTTTCTACAGACCTCTTTAATAAATAGTATTGCATAAGATATTTAGGAAGTGTTGGACAACTTTTTTGCGTGCCTGTCATCCTAAAAATGTTTTGGTCATCGGTATCCCTCCTTAGATATAACTAAAAACAACAAATTTATTGTAAATCATATTAATGAAATATCAGTTTATTAATATTTTGCAAATATAACTACAAAATGATAAAAATCAGTAAAGAATATATTTCATTGTGAAACCTGAGATTGTTTCATTTTACAAATTACGTTTAGGCGAAGCTCATTATCAAAAAACCAAACTCGGAACCATTTGATATCCTTGTCGTTTCTTTGATTTAATTTCGGCTGAAAATTCATGGTCGTTGTAAGGAGAATATATATAATTAGAACTTTTTTCAATTTTTATCTAGTCCTAGTGATTTTTTCTCAAATGACATTGTATTTATATATTTAATTATTAATTATATTTAATTTGTGTATTTATAATTACCAATTTAGAATTATAATGTTTGATGAATGAATAAATTATAATGAATTGCTCAAATATGAAAACATTATTTTTTCAACAATTTGTAATGTTATTAAATAATATATTGTTTGGGTTGAATTCGAAATGACTCGTTCAAATTCTAACACAGCGGCCACGCAAGGACCAATGACGCAGTTCATTAAGCCTCCGGAATTATTTAAACCAGAAGACAATTTGGAAAATTGTTTGAGATAACCCAGATATAGAAATAACTCAAATCAAGGTTTGTGAAAGCGCTTTTATCAATAGAAGGAGATTTGGCGTCAATACATTGCGCAGATGCAGGAAATTTTAAGAGAGGACAATTATGGGAATCTCAATGAAGAAATGATATACAATTCAATCATGAACCAAAATCTTTACAGACAAAGATTCGATATGAACGGTAATAATATTCATATCAGCTGGGAATCAAAAGACCAAGATTTCAACAGCAATTGACGTCAATTAATTTTAAAAATTAATATTAGAGGCAACGGCAGAAAACCAATAGAAATAGGGAAAACATCTCGGGAATGTTGAGTATGCTGATAAGATGTTAATATAGGAACTGAAAGTCCTAGTGTAAAATTTGGTCACTGTAAAAAAAACCATTTTAAACATCAATGATATGATGTCCAATAACTGAAACAATGTAGAAATTATCGATACGTGGGTTAGGCGGATGATTGGTATTCAGGAGAACCAGATGATCAAGACTGGAACGAGTATGCCTGGACACAGGGATAAGTGATTAGACCGCTGAATTAGACATGAGTAGCATTTTGAGCAATTTATGCAATGATATGAATGAAATGGTATAATCTGAGCTTAATTTTAATAATTGTAATAATTTAAATTTTACATTGTATGTTGAAAATGCTTGTTTGATAAAATTAGTAGAATATATCAGCGTTTCGGGTCGCGACCCACACTTTGGGAAACTCTGGTATATATAATAATTTTAATAATTGTAATGAATATATATGTGTTATGTAATAATGAAAAATTAGTAGATATTTAATTATTATATAGTTAAAGTGTAGATTATTTTATTAATAAAATTAAAAACCCAATGTTTATTAGATACTTGTTAGCGTTATAGGTCTTGACTTATTTAGAAGAATAGGAAATTTTAAATAAGTATTAGGGATTGGACTCGGAGTGAAAACAACTCGAGTTTTTGTTTAAAATAGTAAATATGTAAAATATCTTTTAAAAACGTTTTATTTAAGAATTAGCGCTTTTACGTCAAACTCGATGAATACACAGCCTCAACCAACAAAATACATATGAACATCAATGTGCATAGTGATTCAAATCAAACTTATGTATGGCTCATTGAACAGTGGAAAAACAAAAATCATGGTCAATAATCATTTGATGAAATTCGGATTGAACCTCGCCACAGATATCGTATGCTCAACAACAGATGGAGCCATTATTATGATTGTATATGGAGTAATTTCAGGAATTGAGCATCAATAATGCTTGGCACAAGGATTATTGATGCTCAATTTCTGAAATTATTGTTTTATTATTATACTAATAAAAATAAAATAATAATTTTAGGAAATGAAGCGTAGCCACCAACTTTTCCTCAGCGATTTTAATTTTAAAATCAGGCAAGCCAAAACATCTACCAATGATACTAATACTACTGACTCCTCGCAATCTGAAACTACAACAGGAAGGCGACAGCCGATGCATTTATTTTAAAAAATCGAAGAGAATATTAAGGAAAAGGAGAAAAATAGCATATTTAGAGGATGTGGATTTCTCTGAAATTCAAGTTTAGTTTGCGCTTAAAATAAAAATAAAGAAGAAATGCGAATATGCTTAGATTTTAGGGCATTGAACAATGTAACAGAAAGACCAATATTTCCAATCCTTAATACAGATGCAATTATTGACATTCTTAATGACTCGAAGTATTTTACGACTCTTACCTTAGGCAATGCATACTATCAAGCCAAATTGGAAGACGAATCGAAGAAATGAAAGTGATTCGTATTGTTTTAATAGGATGCCACCTGGAAGCAATCGTTATTTAAATTTACACTAAAAAATGTTTTAGAAAAAATTCAGAAATTTTGTTGAAAATAAATGTCATTTTATGAAAAAAGAAATAAAATTTGTAGGCCATTTTATTAATCCAGATGGTATTAGAACTGATGATAGTAAAATTGAAGTTTTAAAATATTGTGAAAGACTTAATTGTGTGAAAAAACTCAAGAGTTTTCTAGGATTGACAAATTATTACAGAAAGTTCGTGGCTAATTATATAAAACATTCAAAAGAATTACAAAAGTTATGCGACAGTAAGCTTCTATGTTATTAAAATTAATAAATACTACAGAATGTATGCTACTAAATTAAATAATTAAAGTAATTGATTATCACTAACAAGAAAATATGAATATTACAAAAATCCGAATAGAAAAACACATGATGTTTTTACCAGTATTTTTAAATTTATTTTAAAAATTGTTACAAAAGTGCCATATAAATCGGGGAATAGATAGTATAAATCAAGGCTGCGCAACAATATATTGTACTGACAATATATTGCAATATATTGTTAACAATACAATATATTGCTTGTCTGAGCAATAACAATATATTGTATTGTATGGGGCTATAATAACAATATATTGTATTGTATTAGACCACAATAACAATATATTGTATTGTATTGGGCTACAATAACAATATATTGTATTGTATTAGACCACAATAACAATATATTGTATTGTATTAGACCACAATAACAATATATTGTATTGTATTGGGTCACAATAACAATCTTTTGTATTGTATTGCGTTACAATAACAATATATTGTATTGATTACTATTATGTTATATTATAGTCTAATGATAATTCTTTTATAAGTTAAATTGCATTTGAAAGTATTAAATTAATAGAACTAATAGAACAATGAAGCCATATTAATTCATTTAAAATAAATAATTATATACAATAAATATTTATTTATTAAAAGAAATTGAACACAAAAAGTTTCCATCTCAATTATTGTTTTATTGAAAGTTTAATAAAATAAAAACATTATAAATTGTATATTAATAAAGTTAAAATCAATCTTTTCATTTTATTTTTAAATTGTGTTTTACTGTATTGATCAACTTTAAATTCAAATTATTTACAAATATTTCTATATAATATATTAAAAAAATAAGAAAATAATAAATAATATAAATTACATATTAACATAGTATTGAAAAAAAATATATTATATTATATTGTATTGAAATAAAAATATATTGCAATATATTGTATTGAAATAAAAATATATTGCAATATATTGTATTGTAATAAAAATATATTGCAATATATTGTATTGAAATAAAAATATATTGCAATATATTGTATTGAAATAAAAATATATTGCAATATATTGTATTGAAATAAAAATATATTGCAATATTTTAACAATATTATTGTGCACAGCCTAGGTATAAATGTGTGTCATATGCGTTCTAAAATACTAAACTATGACATAATCTGAGAACCCGGGAATTCAACAATCAATGAAGGAAACTTACAAGTATTCCATCTGTAAATATAACCTTTTCATCACAAACAGTTTTATTATATTTAAATAATTTTTTTATATTTTAACCACTAAAATTAATTTAAATTTAATTTAAATTATGCTCTTTCTTACGTATAATAAATAAAATTTGTTAAAAATTTGATGGAAACTATTTCAAAAATAAATAATTATTCAAATTCATGTTATTTTAGTAAAAATGTTAATTTACATTTTGGAATTAAAAAATTCTTTTATTATTTAAAAACTCATGTTTTATAATTTATTTATATAAAATATATTTTCAAAGATAAATTAAAATCAAAATTACATTTTTATCCGCAAAAGCTCCGTAACTAGAATTTCCACGATTGGGTGCAGTATCTGGTGTGGTTTTAACAGGCTTAATTGGTTCTTGATCACAGAGTATGCCAGTAAAACCTGGTAAACAAATGCACTTTCTGTTGAAATCCTTATCATATTCACATGTGGCGTTATTATGGCAAGGTACTATTTCACAAAGACTTTGCTCACACAAGGTACCGTAAAAGTTCGGATTACAGTGGCACCGAATACCGACTTCTCCAGTTTTATTTGGTATACAGCGGCCTTCATTTTTACAAGGATTTGATTTGCATGGATTATAATTTGGAAAGCAATGCGGTCCTAACAATAGATAATTGTTCATAAATTTAGAATGTATTCGAATTACCAGTCCCTCCATTGCACATACATTGGGCTTTTCCATCTATTTCCATACATTTCCCACCAGGTACACACGATTGATATAAACATAAATCTTGCTGATTACATTGATCACCTCTCCATCCTTAATATTTGCAATTTTATTTATTAAATTAATATCTATAAAAATTCAAATACGATATGCAAAAGGTACTAAGATTTATTTTACAATTTATTGAATTCATCCTCGGAAATATTTTAAATGTTCAAAAATATCAATAAATTTTTAAGGATAACCACAAATCTTTTGCACATCTTTTATCAAGTTTTAGGACTATTAGATATTGAAAAATAATAGAAGCTTTGGAAGGTAAACTTACATAAAGGAAGAAGCAAAAAATTAGGATATAATCAATATAACATTTATTGGGTTCTAGGACAAAATGGTAGCGGACAAAATTGTAAAATGTACAAAATGGTATAAATTTAAGTCTATTTAAATAGAGTAATAACTTTATTTTTTAAATGTAGTTAGTTAATTATTACCCTAGCACAAATAGCATTAATCTTGAAGGAATAGATTAATGATTAGAAAAGTAAATTACCTTTATTTAGCATAATTGTCTGCCTCTTTCGGTCTTTCTGTTAATGATAATAAAAAACAATAGAAAAATCTTGACTATTCAAATAAAAATATATAAATTATAAAGAATAAGAGTTATATAAAATTTAATGTCAAACATCTAATACTATAGATCTAATACTAATACCAGGCTTCAAAGGATCTTGTCCGTTTAGTTTGTGTTGCCAGGATGTTATAAAACTATGATGATTCTCAGTTTAATCAGAGTTTATCAGAGTTTAATCAACGAACTTCTGCCCAAGGTCATAGTTTTATAACATCCTGGCGACACAAACTAAACGGACAAGATCCTTTGAAGCCTGGTCATTATAGGCTCACTACAGACCTTACAGTGTTTTGTTTATGTTTATACACTTTTGCAATAAAGTTTCTGTCAGGCAACATTTATATTGAGCACGCGCGCAATATCTTCCAAATATGTAACCGGATCTAGGTTGTTATAATCCATTAAAATAGTCTGTCGTGCTTCACTTATGCGAACGTATTCTTTCTTTTTCTTTCTAGTTGCTGCAACTAGCTCAAGTAGACGACGATGAGGTTAAGTGGAATGTTTCTTCTGTAGTAGTTTTCGAGCTAATTTTGTTACGGACGGATGAGCAAAACCAAGAACATTGTTGAACGCGTTGTGCCAATTCTCGATTTCATTGTTGTTGCGAGGCAGTTTATCGATAACTCTCGAATATTGATTTCACAATAATAATTAACTAACTACATTTAAAAAATAAACTTATTACTCTATTTAAATAGACTTTAATCTATACCATTTTGTCCATACCGTTTCATCCTCAAACATTTTCTCCGTACCATTTTGCCCACTATCCATTGATTGTAATTCGTAATAATCAATATGACATTTATACGAAATATGTGATTTTGAACACAATTTTATGAATTATATTATTGGCAATAAATGTTTGACAATTATCATTCTACATCTATTGTAACAATAATATTTCATGTATAGGATAATTTATCTCTATGACAATAAGATTTTGTGTATTATTAGAAACTGCAAACACATCTTCTAAATT
Source organism: Schmidtea polychroa (assembly GCA_959609185.1). NCBI lineage: Eukaryota > Metazoa > Platyhelminthes > Tricladida > Dugesiidae > Schmidtea > Schmidtea polychroa. The sequence continues at coordinate 126,527 of CAUHTR010000143.1, read as the reverse complement.
ATTTTTTAAATCCGGTTCAAAAGTTAACGACATAATTCCAAGCTTTTATTTAAAAATGAAATATTGTATAATTTCCAAACAAATTTCCAGTTTGAATAAAATATTCCAAAAAACCATTTATTAAAATTTCGATATTTAAAATATATTTATTTAAAAATGATCCGGTTAAAAACCTTGTTTAATTTAAAAATTTAAAAATTTCAGTTTAAAAATTATTTAAAAGTTATATTAAATAGTCATTTATTTATCATTTAAAATTATTTTAATAATTTTGTGAAATATTTAACTCTCCGCTTCATCTTTTCAACATTTTTTTGAAGCATTTTCCCACTTTGGTCTTGTAGCAGATATCGCCAATCATGGATCTTCTGCTTTATTCTGTATCTTTCCTTATATTTCGTTATTGATTCTACTTTTACCAGAACCTCATCTCCAATATTGAATGATCTCTTTGTCTGCGTTGTTTCTCTTGTATCTTCTTTTTGTGACATCGTCACTTTACTATGAAATTGCTCTCGGCAATTTTCTTCCAAATATTACTTCTGCGGGACTTCGTCCAATTGATTTCTAAAATGTTGCATTCATGGTAAATTCAATCTCTGGTATAATCTCTGCCCAATCTGTTCTACTTTTTTCTTTTAATGATGCATTTATATAGTCTCTTATTGTCCTGAATTGACGTTCTATCATACCATTTGTATTATGAAGGTATGGACTTGAAAAGAATAGTGTAATTCCCATTGATTTTGTAAACTTTTTCGTCGTCTTAGATTCAAATACTTTTCCACAATCTGTGTGAATTTCCTTTGGTGCTCCAAATCTAAGAATCCATTTTTGTAGTATTGTTTCCTTCACCGTTTCCTCATCCTGTCTAGCGACAGCAGTCAAAGAGATATATCTGCTAAATTGATCAATCATTGCGACTATATATATTTTCTTTCTGAATGTTTCCTGTAATGGGCCACATATATCAATGTACACTTTTTCCCACAGCTCCTCTGTGTCAGTTTTATTGTCTCTTCCTTCATCTTTGTTGTCACAACTTTTGTTCTTTGACATGCCTCACATTGTCCAATTCTTTTATGTCTCCCATATCGTAATTGTCCGCTACATATTTTGTCACCTTTTCTGCTCCTTTGTGTGATAGCAAAATATGCATACTCTTTATCATTTCTTGTCTTTTTTCTCTAGGTATCCATATCTTACCCTCTAGAGTTTTCACCACGTTGTCTACCAGTATAAATTTCCTACTTGAACCCTGTGCTATTTCTTTTATTATTTGTTCCATTTCTGTATTATCTTTTTGCCACTTATTATCTTCAGCTTTTTCCATCGTGTTTATTCTTCGCGTTTTCATTCTTTCCACTTTCGCGTCTTCGTGTGCCAATAAACATTGTGTGCATGTTCCACATGCACTCCTTGACAACATATCTGCATTTGCATGATGAGTAGCTTTTCTATACTCTATTTTAATATCCAGTCTACTGAGGTAGTTAATCCATGTCTGGAATTGGGTTGTTATTGGTTTCTTTGTGGATAACATGGACGTGATAGCTTTATGGTCCGTTCTCAAAATAAATATAAACAATTATTGAAATGTTGACAAATATAATAGATTGCCAGCAACTCTTTCCTTGTTATGCAATATCCCTTTTCATAAATGCTCATTGCATGAGAACCGTATGCTATAAACTTTTCGCACCCGTTGTCGTCTTTCTGTGATAATACTGCTCCAATCGTGTCAAAATTCGCATCAGTATCCAGAATGAATTCTCATTCGAAATCTGGAAACCCTAGAATAGGTGAGGACACTAAAGCATTTTTCATATTTTCGAATGCGATGTTGAATTCGTCAATCCAAATTATTTGTTTGTTTAACCCGCATAGCTCTTCTAAAACTCTTTGCTTTTTCGTGTATTCCTTTATAAATCTTCTGTAGCAATTGCATATTCCTAGGAAGTTTCTCAGATTCTTAACACATTTTGGCTTTTCAAATGATTTAATAGCGTCTAGCTTTGACGGGTCCGTCTGTATTCCACCTTTGTTGATTATGTGACCTAAATATTTGACTTCCTCTTTAAGGCCATGATACTTTTCAGGGTTTATCCTAAGATCAGCCTTTCAAATTTTATCCAGAACTTCATTTAAAACTTCGTAGTGGTGATTGATCGTTTCTGTAAATATCAAAATATCGTTTAGGTATACTGCTGCATATCTCGTACCCATTAATACTTTTCCCATCAGTTCCTGAAACGTACCTGGTGCCACTGCTATTCCAAATGACATTCTGTTAAAACAGTATTGACCTGATTTGGTTGAAAACGCCGTTTTTAACTTTGATTCGTCTTCTAGTTCTACTTGATATTATGCATTTCCAAGATCTATCGAACTGAAATACTTTGCTCCACCCAATTTATCTAACATCTTTGCTATATTCGGCATAGGGAACGCCTGTCTCACTGTTACTAGGTTTAATTGCCTGAAATCAAGACATAATCTGATATTTTTCTTTTCTTTCTTCCAGACGCATATTAATGTGGTGTTCCATGGCGAATTACACTTTTTGATAATATTGTTTTCCCATAAGTTGTTTATCGCTTCATCTATTTTACCTTCCAAATTGACTAGTTGTCTCCAAGGTTTAATATTTATCGGTTTTCCTTGAGTTTCTTTCCAAATTTGCCTTCGATACAGCACATGTGTTCTTGCTTCGTTTTCTCGACCTCTTCTACTGGCAACTTTAGTTGTATACCAAATTGTTTTTGCAACTCTATACCACCAATTACCGCTGGAGTCATATATCTTACTATCGTAAACTTTACCCTCCTCTTCTTGCCATTTATTCCTATTTCTAATATTGCGTTACCTTTTGTTTCTAAAACACTATTATTTGCACATCTCAATGTATCAGTCGTTGTTGTTAGTTCTACATCTTTAGGGTTCTCAAATTTGCTCCAACTCATGACATTTACTGTAGCTCCTGTATCAAGCAAGCATTCTATATTCTGGTCTTGCATTATAATAGTTACTTTTGGTCGGTCTTGCATTTTATCATAACTATTAATATCATTTTTCCATTCATCTAATGTCAGTATTTGTATTTTGTCTCTTTCTACTTCTGCAAAATCCTTTTTTATGAATCTGTTTATTTTCCTTATTACATTATTCACCTTCTTCCGTTACCTCTATCTTTCACATCTTTTTCTATAATACATTATATTTTACTTTTATTATAATAATTAATAATTTGGGGGTCAGCATCGCTATTTAATACACTGCCCCGACTATCTCCTCTTCTATCGGGCGTTGATACTTGGGTATTCTCTGTATTTATCTTCTATTCTTTCATAACCATGCCCTGCTTCGTATCGCTCTTGTTGTCTACCAAAATTCTCATTGATTCTCCGATATCTCATTCTCTCCAAATTTGTGTAACAATCTGCCTATTTTTGACCTCCCAAGCTACACCTCGTACACCTTATTTTTTTGACAATCTCTTCTCACGTGTCCCCGGGTACAACACGCATAACATTCGACTACCTTTCTCTGCATCTGTGGACACTGACTTCTTACATGTCCTTATCTTCCACATGTAAAACATATAACTGCCTTCAATGTTATGCAATATCTACTCAAATGTCCTACCTTGTGACATGTCCAGCATTCGTTCTTAGTTCTGTTCGGTTTTTCTTCTCGATACTCTCTCGGCTCGCTATTATATCTTGGAGATACAATATTTCTTGCTTGATTTGTAACCACGTCTCTGTAATTTCTTGTTATATTCTGTTCTGGAATTCTTTCTCTCACTGCATTGATCTCTTCTGCAACTATACGAGATTCGTGTAACTTCTTGATTTTTTTCTTCACTTCTGTTTTTCCTTTGGTGTCACTTAGACACAATTCTCGTTTCAAAGTCTTCTCGGCTGCACAGTGTACCAGCAGATATTCTGTTAAACTTTCCTTGTTTAACTCATGCGCAAATATTTTATCGACTAACTCGTCTATGATAGTAAAATATTTATCGGGCTCCTCACTCGTCTGTCTATAAGACGTAGCAGATTGGAAATCCTCTGCCAAACTTGTTTTATTGACGAATGCCTTTCGCAATCTTTCCTTATAACATTTGATATTTTGGTCAACTCCTGTATATATCTCTCTGATCTGTTTATCTATCAGTAATTCGATCATCACTTCTTGTCTTGAAGTAGGCATTTGTACCACTTTAAAATAATTTCCAAACAAATTTTCCGCGTTGAATAAAATATTCCAAAAAACCATTTATTAAAATTTCGATATTTAAAATATATTTATTTAAAAATGACCCGGTTAAAAAGCTTGTTTAATTTAAAAATTTAAAAATTTCAGTTTAAAACTGAAAAATTAAATAGTCAATTATTTATCATTTAAAATTATCTTAATAATTTTTTGAAATATTTAACTCTCAGCTGAAAACACCTCACATGTTTAAATAATTGTTATATATATGTGAAAATATTTCAACATTTATTTTTTTTCTTTATATAGACATCATACACGAATTAAAGATGCAGCTTATATTTGATACCATTAGGTTCTAATTGTTACGACGAGTGATGGGATTCAATTTTCTTTGGAACCGGTATGCTTTCCAAATTTTTATTGATTTTTAAAATGAAAAATCTGTACGAGCTTACTAGAACTTATTAACGACGTAGCTGATTATGGCTAGGTAATAGATTTTAGATTTAAGTTTAATAATTTCCATTCTTGCATTATTTGTTAAATCTTAATTAGGTCTAAATTTTGATAATAATAATAATAATAATTTTTGATAGTAATAATAAAAATAATAATATTAAAAATAATAATTTTGTATTTATTTTATAAGTACTAGATTTAGATCAATTACTGAGGATATATAATTTCGAAATTTTAATGATTATTTGGATTTTTAATACTATGAAGGGTTGGGTTGGGTGTTCAATTTTTAAGTATTTTTTCGGTATAAGAAAAATCAGAGAAAAATTGTAAAAAATAGTAAATTTAAATTCCAAAATGTTTAAGAGTATTCTTTTTAAATTTCTTTTAACATCTAATTATCTGATATGCATATATGTTTCGTCATTTTGAAAATTTTTTTATTTTATTTTTTGAATGTACACCCTTGATTTACACGATTTCGGTTTAGCAAGATTGCAGAAATGCGGAAAAGTTACATTTATATTACATTAATTTTCAGTTTAACACGGTCAGAAAAATATTTGCAAAACATGTTTAAAAATATCCCACAAATTTAGAATTCAAAAATCCAAAAAAACTACAGAAATTTTAATCTCAATAGGCGTTGAATTTGAAATTTCAATCTGAGTAAGTTAATATGTATTTAAATATAAAATATTTTGTTTTGAAAAAGTTTCATTAAGTGCAATTTTAAAACAAAAAAGGACTGTTGCGTTATTTACAAAAAGAAGATGACACAGAATAAACAATCGGTTTTTGCAATTTTTTGTTTAGATGTTAAAAATACATGTGTAATATTATTTTACTTTTTCAATATAAATATGTATTTAATTTCACGATTTTTTTACAAGGTTTCGATTTACACAGTACTTTTGTGGAACCAATCTACCGTGTAAATCGAGGATTAGGTGTATGTACCTAATAATTGAAAATCTCTTGATTCAAAATACATTTTTATATTATAGAAAGTGTGTTGTGGTGACATGGCGAGCTTGCTTGTTTTCAGTGACCTACTTTATTTTTATATCTACACATAAATTTCTATAATTTAAATTTTTTAAATCTTAGTGATTAGAGAAAGCTAACTGTGTCAGAATAAGTATGTATGCTTGTTTTATTGAATTAATTTTTCTTATATTATAAGGTATTATAACATATATTATAAAATTTCCTTAGATAACCAGTAAATTAATTAATTGAGAAAGAATTTTTTTTTATTCAAGAGACGCTATTAAAATTGTGCGTGAAACTAGTGCGCTGATAGACCAAAGGTTGTATATAATGTTCCAAATGAATAATTAAAATTATTAAAATTCATGATTACAATAATAATTGATAAATCCTATATAGATGTATCGAGAATAATCAAAGTTCACAGATTTAATGAGTGCAACCCACGAAATACTTATCATACAATTAAACAATAAATTATTACTAATTCACTATTTTAATTTATATTTAAAACGGAAAATAAATAAAATAAAATAAGATAACAATAGTCATTTGAGTATAAAAAATTAAATGTTTAGCGCATGTAATTAGCCGAATTGCATTGCTATAAATGTGAAAATTAAAACCTCATAAGTTAAAATTTTACCATTAATCGAGAATAAATGTTTTTGTTATTAAGTGACAATATATGAAAATTTAGCTGTCGAAATTTTGTCGTTATAGTTACAAATTTATTGATCTATTGATATATAAATAAGAAAAACTACATTCAAAAAAAAAATTCTCGAAAGGAAAAAAAATAGAGATTTAAATAGATTAGTTTGAAGATTTACCTTCATTACAAAGTTTTTTGCCTTCAGGTGAGCATTTATACAAATTGGAAGGCTTGCAAAAAATTTCACATTTTTCTCCATAACGGTTATGGTCACATTGAACACTCATTGATATAAACATTCTAAATAAATAATTCATAGATTATGTATTCTTTGTATATTTTAGCACAATTTACCGCAAATTTGAGTGAAATAAGATTCATTAACCTCATAAGTGGTTTATTTCGTCAAACGAAATGCGCTCATCGGCGGCGAGTTTTGTTACCCGCTAGCGTATATATACGTCTTGGACAGTGTTACAAAAAATAAAATAATATCTTATTAGATGATATTTTTTTAAGATAATATGGTCACAAAAGTAATATTTATGATATATTTTTATATCGTCTAATGTTGATGACGTATATATCCGTCATAACCACTTAAGAGGTTAAACTAATAATAATAAACTAATAACCTATTAAACTAATAATTTCTCCATTTTCTAGATTAAGCAATTGACAATACTATAAATTATATAAATTATATATTTATGAAGATGTGTGACTCGTGTAGTAATTTCAATTTCATGAAAAATTTAGATGATTATAGTAGGTATATATGAGCTTCCTGTCGGATTTTGGTAGCGCCCCCCTTACTAATCAATAATTAATTAAAAGTTAACTAATGTTTTCATTAATTATTTCCTTTTATTTTACTATTTTTATTTAATTAATTAATTATTTATTTCTTTATTTTGTTATTTAATTTTATTTATTTTAGTTTAAATTTAAATTATTATTTCTTATCTGTAATTCTTATTACTCTTTTTTACTAATTTACGCAAACTGAGACAAAAATGTTTAAAATATAAAAATATATTAGTCAAACATATTATACATTTAATTCTAAAGAAAATCAATAAAAACAAATTTTTTAACAAAAATTTATTTAAATAGCAACTGGTATATCTTCAGCTGATTCTTTGAATTGCAAGAATGATGGACCCGGATCGAATTATTGAACAACAAATGAGAAATCTCCCATATAATGCCCAAATGCCTAACTTTTATTTTTCCCCATCCAAACCCTTTTATCATCTGCTTTAGTAAGTGCAGTTGTTTCATTTTTTATGGTGAATAGCTGGTGATTTTTGCAAGTTATTTTAGTTTGCGGTATAGAACAATTTGATTAGTATTATAACAATTCAGATATCACTGATGCTTTATGTCACTACCTTTCAGTGTTACACCTTTAGCTTTTTTAATCTCGTCATCACCTAACAAACTATAGCACATTAGTCTAAGAAAACCCCAATCCTTATATTTAAGCCCTTTATTCTCGTCTTTGAACTTTCCAATGACAGAATCAAGGTTCCTACTGTATAATGGATGATTTGGGTCATAATTAGAAGGGCCCAGCAAATTATCTCTGATCATGGCAGGTAAAAGAACATCAAACTTACAATTAACTACTTCAAGGAAAAATGAATACGTATCACTTACAACGATATTAATTTCACAGTTGAATTCGTTACGATATTTTTGTAACTCTTCATACTGCAGCTGATACATTCTAAGTTTAGATAAGTCCAGTACTGTTTGGCCAATTTAGCTGGGTCTATCTAAACAAATAGCTTCCTTATTTAGCAAGACTGATACTAAGTCATTGTCAATTGCATAAGTCCTTTTAAACGATGGTTTAGATGTATATGTAATCAGCCTAGAAGCCGAATTACAAAGCCGCAAATTCAGACGTTAGTATGTAGAAGTGAGCTCATGATGACTCATCATTAAGGTTAACTTAAGGCGATAGAAAAATTTGAGGTCAATCCCATTTTGAGGATAGTTTAAGGTCAAATTCTGAGGTCAAAGTAGATTTTAAACCATTTTAGGGTCAAATTTTGAGGTCAACCCCTACCCCTTAATTTTCAGGTCAAATTGATGTCAAATTAAAAATTTTCTTAAGCCCATTTAAAGAATTACTTTTTAGAAAATTTTTCAAAGTCAAAACACATTTTAATACTACGTCTGCATTGCAAATGTCTTTGTTACTCATGCATTTGTATTGCATATGTCTTTGTATTACACACCTTAAGGATAGAAAAATATTTCTAAGCGAGATCTTAAGTGATTGTGAGTGAATGTGTGTAAAGGGCAATACATTAGGGCAAATCAAAGTGTTTTTAAAGAAAATACATGTAATTCGAAAGTTTACTAAATATAATATAGAATTGAATCGAATCAAATCTCTTATGTTTTACATTTATAATATATTAACCAATCACAATCATAACCAGTATTATTATAAATAGAACACTATATTTAAAATTAATATACAATGTCAAAATCAAATTTTGCTGAAAACATCTTAAAAGTTTTGGTTAATGAGAATATCGCTCAAAGCTTCAGTTTTCTAGTTAAACAAACTGAGAAAATCATCGATGGAAACCATCTCGTCTACCAGACCATGCTTAATATGGAATGCCTGGAGACGAAGAAATTTTAATTCAATAGGATCTTCGACTGTCTATTCGAAGACCAAATGAAGTGGACCAGAATAATCATAGGTTTTACCTATATGAAGATTATTATAGAAAAAAAGTCTATACGATGCTCACCATTACTGTTTGTGGTCTCTAGAAGTAAATTATTATTATGTTTTAAATTATTATTATTATTATTAATATTAATTTGTAGATAGCCAAATCCAAATTTACGCCATGAATCGATGCCAATGGTGGATGGTGCACACTAGTCGAACTTACCCAGAACGCTCAAGAAATAGAGCAAGCCAAAAAAAAATTCAAAGGTTATATGTGACTAGCCATGGGAGTTGTTGTATATGTAATGTGTAAATATTTAAATAAAAGTTAATGTTGTTATTTATAAATATTATAATTTAAATATACACTCAAACTAAAATTTATTAACACATTCACATTCATCATCTCCGCATTTCATAACACTTTCAACGACATGATCTATACAGTCGTTACATTCACGCGGTTCGGTATCCTTGATATTTTCAGTTATATAATCCGTAAATTCCTCCTTAGGTTCACCAATTTCTTGAATGATTTTCTCCTCGTCTTCTTATGTGTTTTCTTCATCAATTTCTTCAGTTATTTCCTCATCAGTTTCATCAAATCCTGAATCTTCACTTTCGGCTACCCAGCCTATATTTAATGCATTTGAAAAAGATATATCCTCTATTTTTACACCAGATGTTTCTGCTAATTTTGCCAACAAAAAATTGATTAAATGTTCTAAACAATAAATAATTCGATAATTAACTAATCATATTAACCTTTTTCTTTATTAACACTTTAAAAATATAATATAAGTTTGTTTATAGAATGTCTTTGATAAAATTTGCATGTGTTTTGCATTGATATTGCAATTTCGTTGTTAAAGAAGTGAAAAACAAATATGACTGAATACATTTATTAAATACACTAAATACATTAACATTTATTAAAATAACTGTGAAAGTCTAGCAGAAAGTCTTGAGTCAAAGATGCTCTATTTCTGTCATGTCTAACCTCATAATATTTTAATAGACAAAATAATATTGATGAAACACATGTCGTCAGTGTTTTTCACATTACCCGTACAATGTTTTAAGGATAATTTTGGAGGAGTTTTAATACCTCCGTGATCACTCAACCTACTTATTCGTGAATATTTTGTCAATTTAAAACTAATTTCCTTAATTTTATTAATTGACTACCATTTTCGCAGATTTGAGTTATTTTTTCATTCAAAAGAGCAATACTGTCATCTAAAAGGGTATAACTCATGGGTTTCGCCGAATTAGATGTTATAAAAGACTGAAATTGTCCATCTTTTTCAAATTCTACATCAATGCAGAATTGAATTTTAACATATCCCATTTCGGGTATAACAGAATTTAATTCAGTTAATAATGGTGCAGGGATAATTAATTTATTTAAATTTAAAGAAACCATTTTAACAATAGAATGTGCCTTATTCAAATTAAATTTAATTAAAGGTTCATCAGAACCACCATATTGAACAATATTTTCGTCATTTGATGAATGAACATCTTCATCATCGGAAATTACGAATAGTTTCGTTGGTTGTGGACAAACAGTAACAGTTTTAAAAGATATGTATGACTTACCAACAATTTGGGAAGGAGTGACGGCCGATGAATATAAAAGGGCACAACATATCTGGGAAGAATTTCATTGTGAATCATTGTTTGATTACATGATGTTATATCTTAAATTGGATGTTTTCTTACTAGCTGACTATTTTCAACAATTTCGTTCAAAATCTATTGCACATAATCGACTTGAACCTCTTAATTTCTTGGGAATTCCAGGCATGAGCTGGAGTTCCGCTTTAGTGACTTTGAAATCTCCTATCGAGCTGTTGCAAAATATGGAGATGTATAATTTTTTCGAAGGAGGGATCCGTGTTGGATTAACATTTGTTAAACAAACACCATGTAGTATCCTCCGACAATACAGAACTTCTTTACATTGATATAAATAATTTGTATGGGCTGGCCTTAAGCCAAAAATCTTCCATATAAGGATTTTAAATGGGTAACCAATAGAGAAGAGTTAAATAAAATAATTTATTTTTTGTGAATCTGCAGATTTCGAAGTATTTCCATTTGAATTTACCTTGGAGGTTGATTTGGAAATTCGATTTACGACAAATTGGATGATTTTCCAGTTGCCGCTGAAAAGATGTGTCCATCTGGCCCTAAAGTTGAGAAGTTGATGCTTATACATCATCTCAAAAAGAACTATGTTCTTCATTGGAGACTTCTCAAGCTTTTTCTTTCTTTTGGTATAAAATTAATTCATGTACATATGGCAATTAAATTCAAAAACGATAATATTTTTAAAGATTACATCAATACCAATACCCCACTTACTTCGGAATCGAGTAATACCTTGGATAAAAATTATTATAAGTTATTAAATAATAGTCTTTTCGGCAAGACCGTAGAGAATCTGTAAAAACACCTGAATTTACGGCTTTGCAATTCGGCTTCTAGGCTGATTACATATACATCTAAACCATCGTTTAAAAGGACTTATGCAATTGACAATGACTTAATATCAGTCTTGCTAAATAAGGAAGCTATTTGTTTAGATAGACCCAGCAACATTTGCCAAACTGTACTGGACTTATCTAAACTTAGAATGTATCAGCTGCAGTATGAAGAGTTACAAAAATATCGTAACGAATTCAACTGTGAAATTAATATCGTTGTAAGTGATACGTATTCATTTTTCCTTGAAGTAGTTAATTGTAAGTTTGATGTTCTTTTACCTGCCATGATCAGAGATAATTTGCTGGACACTTCAAATTATGACCCAAATCATCCATTATACAGTAGGAACCTTGATTCTGTCATTGGAAAGTTCAAAGACGAGAATAAAGGGCTTAAATATAAGGATTGGGGTTTTCTTAGACTAATGTGCTATAGTTTGTTAGGTGATTCGAGATTAAAAAAGCTAAAGGTGTAACACTGAAAGGTAGTGACATAAAGCATCAGTGATATCTGAATTGTTATAATACTAATCAAATTGTTCTATACCGCAAACTAAAATAACTTGCAAAAATCACCAGCTATTCACCATAAAAAATGAAACAACTGCACTTACTAAAGCAGATGATAAAAGGGTTTGGATGGGGAAAAATAAAAGTTAGGCATTTGGGCATTATATGGGAGATGTCTCATTTGTTGTTCAATAATTCGATCCGGATCCATCATTCTTGAAATTCAAAGAATCAGCTGAAGATATACCAGTTGCTATTTAAATAAATCTTTGTTAAAAAATTTGTTTTTATTGATTTTCTTTAGAATTAAATGTATAATATGTTTGACTAATATATTTTTATATTTTGAACATTTTTGTCTCAGTTTGCATAAATTAGTAAAAAAAAGTATTAAGAATAACAAATAAGAATTAATAATTTAAATTTAAACTAAAATAAATAAAATTAAATAACAAAATAAAGAAATAAATAAAGAAATAAAATTATAATAATTAATTAATTAAATAAAAAAAAATAATAACTTCTGATTAATTATTGAGTAGTAAGGGGGTACCAAATTGCTTCCGTAAGCTCATATATAAGTTTGCGTAAATTAGTAAAAAAAGAGTAATAAGAATTACAGATAAGAAATAATAATTTAAATTTAAACTAAAATAAATTAAATAAAATAACAAAATAAAGAAATAAATAAATAATTAATTAATTAATTAAATAAAAATAATAAAATAAAAGGAAATAATTAATGAAAATATTCGTTAACTATTGACTAATTATTGAATAGTAAGGGCGTACCAAAATCAGGCAGGAAGGTCATATATATCTACTGATTAAGAATAATGTCAAATTCGAATGGAAAACTTTCAATATTGCATACATTTTGAAATATTTTAAAGAATTTCTTATATAACTCATTGAAAGTATAGATTTTATTCAACTTAAACACCTCTTATGAATAAAATTTCACTAAACATTATCATTAAAATCTTTAATAGATACGGAAACCAATTTATAAAATGTATAATTTAAATTAGCATTATTTAATACATTCCAATATATTATAACATGTGAGTTTCACGTGTAATTTCACGAATATAGATGCCAATATTCGTTAAAGTTGAAATATTGGTCATTTTACTAAAATTGATCAACCTTATGGGTCTGTGGATTTTAGATCATGAATTTGAACTGTTTTACAGTAAAATTGTCATTCATCTGTTCAAAATTATCATTCACAGACTAATAATAATAATAATATTATAAGAACTTTTTTTTCAATTACACTACTGATTTCTTTTCCATTGATATTGTATTTATTAAAAAATTTGACTATGAATCAGTTAATATATCGCTGTTTTTGATATATTTACTGATTCATAGTAAACATTTTTAATAAATACAATAATAATAATAATAATAATAATAATAATAATAATAATAATAATAATAATAATAATAATAATAAAAATAATAATAATAATAATAATAATAATAATAATAATAATAATAATAATAATAATAATAATAAATTATAATAGCTCCACAACTGATGATTATTACTTGACTTTGGGATTATGTATGCGCCGATCTTGTCTATACATGGTAATCTTTTTATATATAGGCTTGGAATAATTTGCTGATGGAAATTGCATAAACTGGTATCCAAATAAAGCTATATCTGGCGGATTATGCCACTGGTCAGAATCGATGACATTAATTTTAATAAACCATTCTTTCTAAAAATAAAAGCAGCATTACTCATTTTGACGAAAGGAAAAGAAATGATAATAAATAATAGAAATAAAATAGTAATTTATATATGAGAAGATAAAGCAATTTGTGATTTAGATAAATTGCAAAGTTGGCTAACATTGTCTAATCAGCCAATTTTTGTGATTGTATTTCACAAAATTATTTAATTAACTTTTCATTAAAATATTTTTCCTCTTTTGAATTACTTTTCAATAGATTTTAATATAAATAAATTTTCGGCAGAGCTTATATCAAGTGTTATTAACTTTTGATTTATTCTTCTTGTGAAAATAAAAGTCATTATTAGTTACATACACGAATAAAAATTAGAAAGATTAAAGCTGTATTATTTTTTAAGTATAAAAATTCACAAAATTGATAAAAAATACTTTTATAATTGTTGAGGATACCTAAATAATAAAACAAAAATAATTATTAAATGAGTAAAATGATTGGGGGAAATGATGATAAATGAATGGGGTGTTGTTCTGGAATTGACTGAAATAGGAGTGGAAAAGATATATTGAAAATGAGAAGGAACTTGAAGAAAATCAATAAAAGTAGACAATTGAATAAAAGAAGGTCATTCTTAATTAACAAATACAAGCGCAAAAGAAAAAAACAAAAAAGCAAAAACAAAGTTAAAATTATCGTGTTATCTCGATAACCTATTCGAGATAAAAAAGAAAGGACATGGGGAATCCAAGAAATGGGATCGTCAAAAAATATATATCTCCAGCTGTCAGAAATTACGGAGTGCCCAATGGAACAGGAAAAAAATGAATGCATTATCAATAAATCCCTTTAAATGGAAAGGTATAAAAACTGGACACAAGCTATGAGAGACGAGAAAAATTTACTATGAGAGAAAATTAGCAAGGAGATTTTTAATAAAATATTGAGAATCAAGAAAACAGTTGGAAGAGAGACAAGAAGAAAACGTGCGTACTGAATTAATGTAGCAGAAGTAGTTGGGGAATTCAAATCAAGTTGAAAGGCAATCAAATCTATTTTGTGAATCGCCCGTGTTCTCAGTATTATCATTATTGTGCTATTCCTCTCGAAGGGTTGTAATAAGCATTTGAGACATTTGAAGTGTATTGGAAATTGGTGTCGGTGAATTCGTTGTAATCAATTGTGATGATCAATAAAGTTTTACGTCTTTGGGATTTGCTATTGTCGTTATTAAATAACACGCTCGAAGTCACACCAGTAATTTGTAGCTTATTAATCACCGACCAACTACAATATACCCATCATAATGTTTTCTAAACCTTTTTTAACCTATTGTTGTTATTTGTACCTATCCATGAATTTTAATTATTAATAATATTAATATTTGAGTTTTGTCGTTCGAATCTTCTGTGTTGCTATCTTTTCGTAATTTTTTTTGTAGTTATTTTTAAATCGTTTTTGCGCATGAATATAATTTTCGTTAACTTATTAAGTAACATTATAAATCACAATAAATATCAACAAATATCGACTTAAGCAAAACACAATGGAATTATATATTATCTTTGCTACTTGACCGTTAGGATGCCAGAACACGCCTTTTTTATGTTTATAAATGTCTGTGACATTCAGACGGTTAATATGTTAAAGATTGTTAATAAAATTTCCAATAATTTTCTAATCTTTGACAAACTTTGTGGTCACCTATTAGAATTTATTTATGTATTGTTATCTATAAAAAATTCTAAAAAATATTAAAAAAATTACGTAAAAATTAACGTTATTTTATTTAAGTTTTAGAAAAGAAGACTTATGAATCCCATGGTATATAAATTAGTATTATTATTACTAGCTATAACCCGTCAAAAATGACAGAATCGTGTAAAAATGAGTAACGTAAGGAATTATAAAAATAACGATCAATTTCACTTTTAATAATTCCAGTTTCAAAAAATAATTGTCCAAATTGTACAAATTATGCATCATTCGATAGATAACATTAAAATGAAAATGCCATTTTGTTTATCAAAATTAAGTTATAATAAAATTTGCCATTTGGTGATTTTAAATAAGCGTTATTCCATAATCAATCATTCATATATGGATAGAGAATTATGTATTTAGATAATAATAATAATAATAATAATAATAATAATAATAATAATAATAATAATAATAATAATAATAATAATAATAATAATAATAATAATAATAATAATAATAATAATTATTATTATTATTATTATTATTATTAATAATATTATTATTATTCGATTTTAATCCCATTTTTTGGTAGTTCTTAGATTTCAAATTCATATGCGGCGTACTTTCAAAGCTTTACCTATTTGCAACAATAAGATAACCTACATATTTATGGTTTCAAAAATCAACATCTACTTATTATCATCTAAATATGGTAAGAAAATTTTATTATGATTAAATTTAAGTATTATAGATTTAATGAACAATAAATTAATATCGGATGTAAGAATTAAAACTTAATTTTGCATTTAAAGACAAAAATTTACGTCTTGCTTAATCGAAAACTTAATTTTTCTTTATTGCTCCTATCCTAAAATATTATGACGGCTAAAATGATGCATTATGAAATAGATTTAAAGAAGAAAGTCATATTATATGCAAAACAAAATGGAAACAGAGTTACTGTAAGAAAGTTTGATATTGAAAAAACAAATATTCGACGATAGTAAAAACAACGTAGTATAATTTTTAATTCTCAATCTACAAGGAAATGCTTCACAGGTCAACGAGAAGGAAAATACTCTCAAATATATAGTATTGTTTTAAATTACTTTAAATCACTTCCTGTGACTCGAGAGATGATTTAATATAAAGCGAAAGTAACAAAAAGATTTAATATAGATAATTTCAATTATCTATAAATTTATGAAAGGAAAAGAATTTTTTTAAGACAAAAAACATCGATTTGTCAAAAGTTTCCTATTGATTTTGAAAATAATCAACTTTCAACACCAATAATCAAACTGCGCAAAGAGATAAACTAAAAACTGTGTGATGTGTGTAATGCAGTTGAAACTCCCATACAATTAATAGAAGGGGTCTAAGAGGTCAAAATATTGAGAACAGGGTACGAAAAACAAAGAATAATGGTAATGCTATACATTACTGCGGATGGTTAGAAACTTCCCTTTATATAAAGATTCTTGTTTTTAAATTCGTTTAAAGAACATCTCACAGATTCAGTAAAAAGTAAAATGAAAAAATATAATTGCAAGTTGTTTATGATCCCAGGTGGCATCAAATCAAACCTACCATTTAAAGGATACATAAAAGAGGAATATGAAAAATGGTTATGGTATTGGGAAAATCAAGAGATTTCCGGCATCTGAAGTTCCAGAATGGATTTCTGTTGCATTGGAAAAGATATCAGTTAATGAAGTTAAAACTCTTTAAAGAAATATATATCAAATAAATTTATTGGTACAGAAGATGATTTCTTATGGGAAAACAATAGTACGAATTGTAGTTCTTCAACTGAATCTTCATTTGATAGTTTAACTTGTGGAAATTTTATGTCAAATGACATCAATGTCATTAATTAAAATATTAATTCCATTATTATATTATATATTATTATTATTATTATTATTATTATTATTATTATTATTATTATTATTATTATTATTATTATTATTATTATTATTATTATTATTATTATTAAATATCGCTTGTTTGAACCCAATTATTTATGAAACTTCAGTGTATTTTATTTATATTGTACTCTTATCACATGTAAATTAGAACTTCCGGGTTCATTTTAATGATTTTTATTTAGCGGTTTCACGAAGCTACTATGCTAATGATCGACTTTCGTGTTATTTTTATTTAAAAATTGACATTCTACTTTTTACATTAAAGTGACATTTATACTTTTTTATTTATTTTTTTCAACTACATTTATTATTATTATTACGCATTGAACTATTCAGTTTTTATTATAATTCATATTTATTTTCTCAACAATTTTTTATAATAGTTGTAACCAGATAAACTATCAACAATAATATTATTAATCTGAAAATCGCTTATAAAATATATTTCGACAGGTTCACTGATATCATCAGGTAAGAAAAACTATATAAATTTACATTGATTTTTGAACATAATGATAAAGTAAATAATTATTTTTAATAGTGATGCAACCATGTAAATATGGTCTGCATCATAAAATATTTATTCGGCCTTAGTCTAAAATCAACTTTATAATATATTTTACTTTTGTAAATTTATGTCATTTATTGTAAAATATCGTTATCCTGAAGAAAAAATTCATTCGTTAAAGATACTAAAATTCATAATAGATGCAAACTTTATTAATAGTTTGAATGGTCTTAATTATTGAAATCATGATTTTAAAATACAGTTTTTATTTTACTATACACTTTTAATTTTAATTTTAATATGTATTTATAAGTATTTATAAGCCCTTTTAAACTAAATTTTAAGAAAAAAGATTTACCGGAATAAAAAGCACTTCTTTGATAACTATTTTTGAAAGAGATCCACGGTTATCAGTTGGTATATTGCACACGGTCTCCTTGTTATCATAACTACTTGTTACTGTATAATAAATTTGACAACTAAAAATACATTATTTTAGGACATAATTGATATTTATAATTGTCAATTTTGTGATATAAACGGCTGGTATTTTATTAAATAAATTATCAGTATAAAATAATACTTTTGTCAGTATTAATAAAATTTTACATATTTGGTCAGTTGAGTATTATTTTTAAAGTGTAATTCTATTATTCTATTATTTTATTTATAATCAACTTTACAGGCAACATATCTGAACAAAACTAACTTGTTGCTTTATATTTTACAATAACCAGGGTCAAATAATAGGAAATCTGCAACGAAAACGGAATAAGACAAATTACAGTAAAATTGATAGGCAGTAGATGATAAAGCAAAAAGACATTTTCGCCCTTTATTGGACTGTCAAAATTTAGAGATAAAAAGCCGATCAGTGAAGTTACATATGAAGAAGACATCATAAATCCACAATATTTATTTAAGTTTAAAAATCTGCTCTTTTCTAAGTCTCTTTAATTTACATTTTTACACATTAGAATAATTTTGAAAATTCTTCTTCAAATATTTTATTATCTAAAATCTTAAAATATTTAAAAAGTACTTTTTATTATTAAAAGTACATGACTAGTAATAAAAGTAGAAAAGAACAGATCTATTATTTCCTGATACTGATATATTTTTTGTTGTATGCTGATACTTAATTTTAATTACTGACCATTTATATAAAATACTGATCAATTATTTAGTATATTTACATTTTAATTAAAATACAGATAGTTTTTATAAAAGTATGTGTTATATTGATATATTATTTATATTACTGATATATTATATTATATATTACTTACCGTCATTTAATATTAAATACCGACCCATTAAGTGAGTGGTTTTAGATAAAATATCCAATCCAACTAGGTGATTCGGATGAACTTTCATTTATGTTTGTTTATTTTTATTATTATAATTTATATTTGTTTCTAGCTCCATTTTAATTTGGTAAGGGAACGTTCGTAAATTACGTAAAGCTTAAGGGAGAAGGGGCCTTGAAATTTGTTACATGAGGAAGGTGGGGGGTTAAAGATTTTATTACGTAACACATAAATTTTGAAATAACTAAGGCAATTTATTATATTTCATTAGATGCATTATTTATTGCCACAAATCCACATCTTCGAAACTCTTTCAATCCAGTTGAACGTAGAATGGCGCCACTTTCTAAACAACTCTCTCACTAATTTTAAATCATTATTATTATTATGATTCTCATCCGTTAAAACATTATTAACGGTTTGCAAATTACTAGATAATTCCATAAATTTTATTAAATAAATTATACACTCAAAACTTATCTTTTCTTTTGTTTTTTTAAATAAATTTCAATATTTCTTTTAAAATATTTTTCGATGAAAATATTTTTAAAATTTAACAAAATTTCTAATTAAAACTTTTAGAATTTTTCATCTTCCTCACACTTAGATTTGAACGGAAAAACAATCGATGTAGATTTAGAATACGACAACTTTAAATTCACAGGCGAAACATTATGTGAAGTTTTCTCAAATGTTATGATTATTGCTTATGAAATGGTTGCTGATTTTATCGATTGTGATTCTTCTGAGATATAAAATTCGAGTATAATTCATAAATCTGAGATTTGGATCGTTCAGCATGTAAGATCAACACAATAAATGACTCAAATCGTGAAGTGTAACGATTACATGTACTGCTCACTGTTTCATGGAAGTTTTCCAAAAGTGATCAAGTCTCGATTTTTACCACCGCCAATATCACTGAGTTATTCGCCCATGATTGACATAGCCTCAGTTGAAAACGAGAATTTCAAATATACATCACTATTTCAAAATGATGTATTTCATTTTAAAAGTCGGTAAAAAATAGGGTTGGAGTACTAGTGCAGGTTCTGGTGAGATGGTGTCATGAGATCAAAGGCGTCATGAGATCAAAGGCGTCATTCGGTTGTGCAGGAATTTTCACCGAAAACACCAGTTTTTAGTATAAAGTGAGTTTATTTATTCAAAGAGAAGATTCAGAAACTTGTCGAGAAATCATAAAAATGTGAGTGTAATGCAATTATATATAGATCGATTATGAAACAATATGATAAAACATTTTTGTTTAAATATTCAATTTTACGTGATAGCCAGTAACCCCTGGAAAAAGTATTGAGAAGTTTTCTTCTGTGTGAATATTAATAAATTCTTTAATAGCAGTTACCGTTTTACACGCTAAAACATAGTAAAATAAAAGGGTAAATTTTTCAATATGAAATACATTTAAAATTGTTAGATTGTTAGTTTAAAATAAAATCATTTTATCAAAGCAAACATTTTTCAAAGACACGAAAAAATTTATGTTAAACCAGAAAATATATTTTTGTAATTCTAATTTTTGTAATTTTATTGTCAGCATTTGGAATATTTCCACTTAGAAATTCTAAATTAATTATGTTAGTCTAAAATTGTCAAATTTAAATTAATAAATTATACTTACGATTTTTTTAATTTAATAATAGGAATTTTTAGTGCTTAAAATTGGAAAATCATTTAAAAAGTGTTATATTAAACTTTAAAAATAAATTATAAAATAAAATTTTAAATTAAAGTCTGTTTTGAATACTATTTTTGAATACAGTTAATTAAAAATTAGAAAACGTATGAAATTGGATTTAAAAATTCAGAATATCTAAAAAATTGTTTTAACTACCTTTACTACTTTTTTACTACTTTTTTACTACTTTTTCTTTGCAAATATAGATAGATGTCAGGATGTACCGATGCGCTTGCAAAAGCATTTAAAAAGTAGTGTTTTTTTTCAATTGAAATGAATGATATGGTTGCTGGGTCAGTAATTTCTCAGCAATAATCTAATTCATCCAAAATTGGTATTTTTTAACGGATATTGATTTGAACTTACTTTACGTTGCCCTAGTTTTGTATTAGAAGTATCCCTGCCAAATTTGGACCGTAAATAGGATGGATGCACACACACACAAATTTTAATTAATATAGATATATTAATATAGAAGGAAGTTTTTATGTAAATTATATATTTAATCTTCTTAAATTTGTTTAAATAATTTTATAAAATATATATTTATTACAACTTATTAAAAATGTACATTGTTAACACAAAAAACTTTCTAGTAGAAAGTGATAAGATAATAATTCTAACACTAGCTAAAGAATTTACAATAATGATAAATTATATAATGTCATATTTATTAGCTTTCATTTGTTATTTCCGAAAATAGCTTCATGGTTTATATCTAATTTCTTGAGGTTAATATCCATTGAGCAATTACTAAATATTTTGAAAAAATTCTTCAGTTCATTTACATCTATATTTTGAAAATTTGCTAAAATTTTCTGAATCAAACATATTTATTATATTGTAAGTTTAATAAAATAGCCGTCATTAATTTTTTTAATTTTAAATATATATTTTTAGTATATATTTTAATTATAAGAAAGTGCCACTCAAACATTCATTTCACAATATATTTCGACAGTTTTACTGTCATCATCAGGTAGGATATAATAACTATTGAAATTATAGATTATTGAACAAAATTATTAATTATATCAATTTTTTTAATAAAAATATTTATTTTTTAAAATTTATAATTCATATAATATATTATTAGTAGGTAGTTATGTGCACTCCAGATCCATGTAGAGTCCAGACCAGACCCCCCCATATTTTTTAAAAATTTTTTTAAAAAGACCCCCCTCATACTTTTTTTTTTAATTTAAATTTTTGTTTTAATTATCGATTATGTAATACTTCCTGATTTTGTTTGAATCATTGATTACATAATACTTTTGTTTTAATTGTCGATTATGTAATAATTTCCAATTTCTCTTTTCATCGCCGATTACATAATAATTTACTTTTGTTTTAATCACTGATTACATATTATTTTAATTTGTTTGAATCATCGATTATGTAATAATTTTTAAATTTTTAAATCGTTGATTACATCATAAATTTAAATTTTTATAAGATTTTTTATTTCAATATACTTGAAATTTAATTCTCTATTAAATGAGACTATGATGTAATCAAAATCTGAAATTTCATTATTGGTACACCATTTTTGAATTTACACATCTTTTTAAACAAATCTTTCTCATTCATTCATATTTATTGAAAAATATTTACAAATCAACATGTTTAGTTACAAAAATAGTTATCAATAAATCGAGTAAGGGTAGGAAATTATTTAGAATCAACAAGTAACACATAGACCTTAGTGTAATAAATGCTAATACAATAAACCACTCACATGCGTATACATATATTAAAAACGCACATATTAGCATTATTATTCAATACATACAAGTCATAGAGGTTAAGCATATACTAACCAATATAATCATGCATCGATATTGCATCCTTATTGCATATGAGTAATATCATTAAATAATAATAACTTCTATTACACTATTTTAAACTATATTCAATCACTAATTATCGTAAAATAATAAATTATTTCGGTTAATGGTTACAAATTTAATAAAAATATTACAATAAATCAAAACAACATAACGAAATCTTTCAAGTTATTCATTAAGTTGCAATAAAGTGGGAAATTATTTCGGTGAATGGCAGCAATTTAATAAATAATTTACACTAAATTACCACAAAATTATGAAACATTTCATTAAATTACAACAAAGTATTAACATTTTTCATCAAATTGCAACAAAGTAATAACATATTTTGAAAAAAATTTCAACAAGTGTAAAATATTTAAGCAAATTGTAACAAGATTATAAAAATATTGCAGCAAAGTAATAACATACCGATGACTAGTTAACTATATGTGTTAGCACTGTACTCAAAAGTGTTCATATTTTTATTATAGTGTTTTTTATTTGGGGTATGTGAGATTTCATATCAGGGTATTAAATATTTATATGAATTCGAATTTCTGTTTGTCACATTAAATATTATTAAATAAAATTTCTCTCGGTTTTATGAACTTAAAAATTATTATTGAAAATAATAAATCTTATTGATAAATATATTATTTTTTTTTTAAGTTTATTCAATTCTCAACTATGTTTCTCAATATTCTATAAATTGATAACATGTTAATGCACTACTATAACTTACTATTTTCTGCAACTAATTCATAATTAATTCGAATAACATGTTAATTTAGAATTCTTAAATTTAATAAAAGTTATGATTATTAAATATCATTTTAAATAACATAATTTAAAAACTTTGTAAGTTTAATTTTAATCTATTTTAAAAAAAATTAAGATTTCTAGTTATAAAGTTTCAAAATTTTTGAAAATAATGAGTGGTAAATGAGAATAATTGTCAACTCAAACAATAGAATTTAAAACTATACAAAATGACATCATTATTTATTCACACTCAAAACACCTTTTTTCAGCCAAATTTTATATACACATTTAAAAATATAATACTATACTTAAGAAAACCTATTCTCATATTAAAACTAAACATTTATTAAAATCATGAGAAATTCGACCGTTATCTATTGGTGATATGACCTAACCTATAGAAATTCGTCAACAATTAAGGGTAAAATTTTAAGGAATTATAAGGAATTATATATTTTGAGTAAATAAAAAAGAAAAATGAGCTTAAAGCATATATATATATATATATATATATATATATATATATATATATATATATATATATATATATATATATATATATATATATATATATATATATATATATATATATATATATATATATATATATATATATATATATATATAGTAGGTAGAAAGTGGCCCGCTGCCGCAATTACCCCCCCCCCGGGGGGGGGGGGGTCTGCGGCACGATTTTTTTTTGCGGCAACTTTTGATTACGCAATTGCGGCAACTCAAATTTCTTGCTTTCAGGGATTTTTGGTCCAAATTTTTTTTTTATCACACTATAGTGAGGTGGGTCTCCTTGGTCCTGGGATTTTCAATACAAAAAATTTTTTTCTATACAAAAATCCGACTACCACTAAAAAAGCATGGAATTTTCACACTATAGTGAGGTGGGTCTCCTTGGTCCTGGGATTTTCAATACAAAAAATTTTTTCTATACAAAAATCCGACTACCACTAAAAAAGCATGGAATTTTCACACTATAGTGAGGTGGGTCTCCTTGGTCCTGGGATTTTCAATACAAAAAATTTTTTTCTA
This sequence comes from Schmidtea polychroa, assembly GCA_959609185.1. Lineage (NCBI taxonomy): Eukaryota > Metazoa > Platyhelminthes > Tricladida > Dugesiidae > Schmidtea > Schmidtea polychroa. The sequence continues at coordinate 102,008 of CAUHTR010000143.1, read as the reverse complement.
TACAAAAATCCGACTACCACTAAAAAAGCATGGTAATTTAAGGTCTCAGGATATTTTCAATACAAAAAGGCAGTCTACACTAAAAAACGTGGTAAATTTTTCAGACTATAGTGAGGTGGTCTCCTTGGTCCTGAGAAATAGGTGGTCTACACTAAAAAAAGCCAAGGATTTTTCACACTATAGTGAGGTGGGTCTCCTTGGTCCTGGGATTTTCAATACAAAAAATTTTTTTCTATACAAAAATCCGACTACCACTAAAAAAGCATGGAATTTTCACACTATAGTGAGGTGGGTCTCCTTGGTCCTGGGATTTTCAATACAAAAAATTTTTTTCTATACAAAAATCCGACTACCACTAAAAAAGCATGGATTTTTCACACTATAGTGAGGTGGGTCTCCTTGGTCCTGAGAAATAGGTGGTCTACACTAAAAAACGTGGTAAATTTTTCAGACTATAGTGAGGTGGTCTCCTTGGTCCTGGGATTTTCAATACAAAAAATTTTTTTCTATACAAAAATCCGACTACCACTAAAAAAGCATGGTAATTTAAGGTCTCAGGATATTTTCAATACAAAAAGGCAGTCTACACTAAAAAACGTGGTAAATTTTTCAGACTATAGTGAGGTGGTCTCCTTGGTCCTGAGAAATAGGTGGTCTACACTAAAAAAAGCCAAGGATTTTTCACACTATAGTGAGGTGGGTCTCCTTGGTCCTGGGATTTTCAATACAAAAAATTTTTTTCTATACAAAAATCCGACTACCACTAAAAAAGCATGGAATTTTCACACTATAGTGAGGTGGGTCTCCTTGGTCCTGGGATTTTCAATACAAAAAATTTTTTTCTATACAAAAATCCGACTACCACTAAAAAGCATGGATTTTTCACACTATAGTGAGGTGGGTCTCCTTGGTCCTGAGAAATAGGTGGTCTACACTAAAAAACGTGGTAAATTTTTCAGACTATAGTGAGGTGGTCTCCTTGGTCCTGAGAAATAGGTGGTCTACACTAAAAAACGTGGTAAATTTTTCAGACTATAGTGAGGTGGTCTCCTTGGTCCTGAGAAATAGGTGGTCTACACTAAAAAACGTGGTAAATTTTTGAATTACAGTAAATTATGGTCCTAAAAATTAAATTACAATAAATGATGGTCAAAATTTTTGAATTACAGTAAATTATGGTCCTAAAAATTAAATTACAATAAATGATGGTCAAAATTTTTGAATTACAGTAAATTATGGTCAAAATTTTTCAATTACAGTAAAATAAGGTCCAATTTTTCAATTAAAGTAAATAATGGTCATAAAAATTAAATTAAAGTAAATTATGGTCCTAAAAAATTTAATTAAAGTAAATAATGGTCCTAAAAAATTAAATTAAAGTAAATTAAGGTTCAAATTTTTCAATTAAAGTAAATTATGGTCCAAATTTTTGAATTACAGTAAATAATGGTCCAAATTTTTGAATTACAGTAAATAATGGTTCTAAAAATTGAATTACAGTAAATTATGGTTCTAAAAAATTAAATTACAGTAAATTATGGTTCTTAAAAATTAAATTACAGTAAATTATGGTTCCTCAAAATTAAATTACAGTAAATAATGGTCCAAATTTTTAAAATAAAGTAAATAATGGGTCTAAAAATTAAATTACAGTTAATTATGGTTCTAAAAAATTAAATTAAAGTAAATTAAGGTTCAAATTTTTCAATTAAAGTAAATAATGGTCCAAATTTTTGAATTACAGTAAATAATGGTTCTAAAAATTGAATTACAGTAAATTATGGTTCTAAAAAATTAAATTAAAGTAAATAATGGTCCTAAAAAATTAAATTACAGTAAATTATGGCTCAAATTTTTGAATTACAGTAAATAATGGTTCTAAAAAATTAAATTACAGTAAATTATGGTTCTTAAAAATTAAATTACAGTTAATAATGGTCCAAATTTTTGAATTACAGTAAATAATGGTCCAAATTTTTGAATTACAGTAAATTATGGTCCTAAAAATTAAATTACAATAAATGATGGTCAAAATTTTTGAATTACAGTAAATTATGGTCAAAATTTTTCAATTACAGTAAAATAAGGTCCAATTTTTCAATTAAAGTAAATAATGGTCATAAAAATTAAATTACAGTAAATTATGGTTCTAAAAAATTAAATTAAAGTAAATAATGGTCCTAAAAAATTAAATTACAGTAAATTATGGCTCAAATTTTTGAATTACAGTAAATAATGGTTCTTAAAAATTAAATTACAGTAAATTATGGTTCTAAAATATTAAATTAAAGTAAATTAAGGTTCAAATTTTTCAATTAAAGTAAATAATGGTCCAAATTTTTCAATTAAAGTTAATTAAGGTCCAAATTTTAAAATTAAGTAATCAATGGTCAAAAATTTTAAATTAAAGTTAAATAAGTTAAATTAAAGTAATAATTTTTAAATAAGTAATGTAATAAGTAAATTAAAGTAAGATTTTAAAATTTATTAACAAAAAGTTGAAGTAATAGAAGGTGTTTGAGAATTGAAATTTTTTAATGAAAATTTTTATGAAATAATTTTTTAAGTAATTTTTAATAGAAATTTTTATGGAATAATTTTTTAAGTTAATTTTTAATGGAAATTTTTATGAAATATTTTTCAATGATAATTTTAGATGGAAATTTTTAAGATAATTTTTAATGAAAATTTCTATGAAATATTTTTCAAAGACAAATTTTAATAATAATTCAACAACAAACCAACAACTTAGTACCAACAACCAGTAACTTATGAACATGTATTAACAATCAGATACCTACAACTAGTTACTAACAACCTGCTACCAAGTACTTACAATCAGTTACCTGCTACCAAATACTTTCAACATGATACCACGTACTAAATAACTCTCAAACAACCAGATACTTACAACCAATTACCAGATACCAAGTACCTACAACTAGTTACTAACAACTAGTTACCTGATACTAAGTACCTACAACCATCTAACAAGTACTAACAACCAAAAACAAGCAACCAACTAGGTACCAAGTACTAACAACCGACAACAACCAGCTAACAACTAACTACAACCTACCAAGCACCTACAACCACATACTAACAACTAGTTACCAGATACCAACTACTCACAGCCGTCAACAACCAGGTACTAAGCATTATTAACCAACTACTAAGTACCAACAACAACTAACTACCAACTACTAAGTACCTACAACCACCTACCTATTAACTAGCTACAACCACCTACCAACTAGCTACCACCTACCCATTAACTAGTTACAACCAGCTAACTAGGTACTAGATACCAAGTACTAACAACCAGTTACCTGCTACTAAGTACCAACAACCACCTACCAAGTACATACAACAAACATCAACCAGGTACTAAGCATTAATTACCAACTACTAAGTACCTACAATCACCTACCCATTAACTAGTTACTAAGTACTATCAACCAACTAGGTACTAGATACCAAGTACTAACAACCAACAACAACCAGGTACTAATCATTAATTACCAATTACTAAGTACCTACAACCATCTACCAAGTACATACAACCAAGTACTAAGCATTATTAACCAACTACTAAGTACCTACAACCGACTAGCTACCACCTACCAAGTACCACCAACAACGAGATACCTACAACTAGATACTCACAGCCGTCAACAACCAGGTACTAAGCATTATTAACCTACAATTATATAACAACAATCAGTAAACAACACTCTACCAACTATTAAATACAAGATACCAAGTACCAACAATCAACTAACCACACATAAAAATAATAGCAATTAAATACAAAATATTCTTCATCACATACACTATCTTCTTATCAAAATCTAAAAAGTCAATCAGATACCAACTACCAAGTACCAAGTACTAACAACCAACTACCTACAACCAACAACTATGTACTAACAAATTGATCTTTAAAAGAAAAATACTCATCACTTGAAAAATTAGATGGAAAATTAATTGAACTCAAGACATCAATAACTTGGTAAAAATTGATTAAATAATTGCAAAAATTTAAATTTATTCAAAATAAATATCATAAAAATTTAATTAATAGACAAGAAAGAATTTTATTCATTAATCATCCAGTAAAAAAATAGTACTGACCATTCAAGTTGAATCAACTAAGTTAATAAATTAATAAGATAAGATCTAATAGATAATTGATTTAGATTGAATAAATTAATTGAAATAAAATTAATTTTAATTATTTTTTTTTAAAAGTAATACATGTACTCAAATTGATTGACTGATTGCTCAATATATTCAAAAATCAGTATAAATTCATTACAATTATCAAAGTCATCAATCTACAATAAAAATAATTATCATAAAATTCCAAGAGACTAGAAAACTAACAAACCAGTAAATTCATTCAAATGATAATAATTGGTATATCCAAGCGAATTCTCTAATAAAATCATCTAAAAAGAATCATTTCGCCTGAAATATCTCTATTTTTAAAGATTAGTATCTTATCGATAAGTACTTGTTAAATATCATATATTCACCTCAAACTAACAAGATTCCTTAAAATCCCTTAAATGACTATATTTCTACCCTTAATTCATATTATTACAAATAATTCATTAAAATCATCTAAAAAGCATCAAATATCCCTGAAATACCTCTATCTTTAAAGATTGGTATCTTATCGATAAGTACCCGTAAAAGGTCATATATTCCCCTCAGATTAATAAGATTGCTTAAAATCCCCTTTAAATGACTATAATTCTAACTTTAATTCCTATTATCATACATATTTCACTATTGATAAAACCAGTTATGATTAAATTTTTGTTAATCACTGTAAATTTTTGTAAATTACTGTACCCGAAATTTAAAATAAATATAACCCATTGAAAGATTAAATTTATCCATTCAATAAAATATATTTATTCAAATGGTCAACTTTTGTCGTTGTCCACCTAAATAAAGATAAAATAATTTTTAAGTTGATATCAATCCCAATTATCTGTAAAGATTTCATTATCAAAACCAAGTAAATCGATCATTATCCATACTTAATAAACATTGTTCTAAATTAATTTACTGTGCATTAATCACAACCTAATAAAACAATATAATTATTATTGATTCATAACTAATGTATTGACATTTCCCTTAAAACATTGATATTTTACCAACATTTCCCTTCAATGATATATTCCCATCTAAACCCATCTCTCATTAAATTTAATCGACTATATCTCCCTTAAAAGATCATATTTTCCCATCTTAACCGATCTCTCATTTAAGTCAATCGACTATATCTCCCTTACAATGATATATTCCCATCTTAACCCATCCCTCATTAAATTTAACCGACTATATCCCCTCAAAAGATCATATTTTCCCACCTTATCCGATCTCTCATTAAATCTAACCGACAATATCCCATCTTATCCGATCTCTCACCAAATATTTCTACCCTTTTAAACATCTAACCGAATATATCCTTCAATTCTATCCACTTGAATCCTCCTTTAATTCACTCAATCCTCTTAAAATCCTTAGAGAACTTCAAAAATATGACTTAATTGTTACAGACACCAAATATTCTTCCATTGAAATAATTTAGTAGCTATGTAGTAAGAGTTCACTAAAAGATCAAAAATCAATATTTTCTACAAATATTTACCATCAAATACTGGAGATGAAATATATTGTTTGATTATAATTCTTCATCGATTCAACCAATCATTTTCAAGCAATAACAGCAAACTAAATTTCTGTATATCCTACAATAATTATCAAGTAAATTTTAAGTTATTGATAAAGTTAACTAGTTTCTTAGCTCATGTTTTTTAAAGTTCATCAATGAGTAAATATTCTTAGAAAATTATTGAAAAATTATTTAGTGAAATATATTACAAACTTATCATTAAAAATTTATTCTATCACTTGAAATTAATTATTATTTAAAAACTATTCAATAAAATACCACTAATTATCAAGAAATTAATTAAATTTATCAATTAAATTTATCACCATTATAACTTTTAATCAGTCAACATGAAATTCTTAGAAAATTATTCAATATCCTCATCAAAATTTATTCTATCACTTGATTATTGTAAAAACTCTAATTATTAACCTCATTAAAAATAAATTTTTATTTAAAAACAAGTCAATAAAAATACATCCAATTATCAAGAAATTAATTAAATTTACCTTAGAATTAGCATTAAATTACAGATATTCACAAAAAATTAGGGATATTCACAAAAATGATAGAAATCTGCAAAAATAATAGAAATTCACAAAAAACGATAAAAATTCACAAAAATGATAGATATCCACAAAAATTACAGATAATCACAAAAATTACGGAAAATAATAGAAATCCGCAAAAATAATAGAAATTCACAAAAAACGATAAAAATTCACAATAAAAAAACGATAAAAATTCACAAAAATTATAGAAATTTACTTGAATATTTACTAAACCATTATTTAATTTAACAATTAAATTATTAAATTAAATTTGAATATTTTAAAATATTATATTTGATTGCTAAAATTAAAAAATAATATATTTTTTAAATTATAATTTTTAAATAATAAATATTTTTATTAAAAAATTTGATATAATTAATAAATTTATTCTATAATCTATAATTTCTATAGTTATTATATTATACCTGACGATGACAGGAAAACTGTCGAAATATATCGTGAAACCATGGGTGTTCGTAAGGAGGGGGGCATTTGCCCCCTTCGATTTCCCAAGCCATTCTATTTTTCGATTAATTTAAACACATTTTAATAGATGCGCTCAAACAATGTTGGAAAATCCCAAGACAAAAAAAATTAATAAAATTTGCCAATGTCAACCTGCACGTTTGAAAGATCATTTATCACACTGAGAAGAGTCAAAACGTGGCTAAGGTCAACAATGTGTGAAGATAGATTTTCTGGACTTTGCATGATGAGTGTTCATCGTGACCGAATCAATGACAGTAAAAAAAGCGAAAAGTAATGGACAAAGTGATCAATCAATTTGGTCAAGATCACAGATGTTTGTAGTTTCTTTTCAAAAAGTAATATTTATAATTCATAAGTCTAAAGACAGTGTCGAAAATTCGAGAGTAACAAAAAACATCGATATATTACTGATTTATAGTCTTCAAGCTCTCTTTTTAATAAATTCAATGGAAAAAATAATCAGCGGTGAAATTGGAAAAAGTTCTTGGAATAAAGAAGTTGTTCTATATTGTAAATTAATGAAAAAAAGTCCTATTTTATATAATGCCCCAAATATTTATTATATACATGAATTTTTTTCAACTCTCTTCCTCCCTAGAAAAATTGTCTACTTGGCAAAAAAATATTTTGCCCCCACCCATGCGTGAAACGAATGTTTGAGTGGCGCTTTCTTGTAATTGAATCGTTGCCATATATGTTTGACTTTATATTTTAATAATTGTAAATATTTATTTTGTTTATTTAACAGAATTGACCAAAATGGAAACGTTAATGAAAAGTTTCAATATATATTGTTTCATAATCGAATCGGCTCAAATAGTATTTATATTTAACAATTACTTTTGCAATAAAAATCTATTTGCTCAAATTCGGAAGTTTATCATATTATTTTACAATTAAATCAATTATTAAAATAATACATTTTTTTATAAAAACGAAAACATACGTATCTTTATCGATTCTATTGATAAATTCATGATTGATACAAATAGTGAATATAGGATCACAGTTTTTTGAAGGCACGGAATCACATTCTCTTCCATCTCGATCCAAATGCTCAAGATTTTTATAACATAGAAATTCAAAGTACAAATAACCAATCTAAAAATTAAAATTTCATCAAAATTGTAAGGATTAATTCTCACTCGTTCCGTATTTATTCCTCGATGGATGTAGTAAATAAAAATTAAAATAATAAACACATAATGATTGGATTTAGTTAGGTTTATTGTCATTACTTTTATAATAATTAATACGAGTTTTCATTAATTTGATAATGGTTTTAAATTTCGATTACCATTTGCCAGACTACTGTACATTGTATATGTGCACACGCGTGGGTGATGATGTAATGAAGTGTGTACAATGCAATGAATGTTCGGTGTGTCTGTGTGTGTGTTCAATAGTGAAAACGTTGTACTAACATTTAATATGAGATGAGTTTGACAAGTACTGTTCAAATAATCACAGGTTACCGTTTCCAATTGAACTAATTGTGTAAAGTGAGTAATATGTAATACATTTCATTACAAATTGTTATGTAATCATTGCTATAGCCATTATATATTAAACCAGTTAAATGCTATGGTGTCATGGTCATTAAGAGATTCTAAAGTACAAAGCAGTTATTTGAAAAAATTAAGTCTAGAATTGCTACATAAATAAAGATTTGTTAGAAGTATTCAATTAATAGCGAGTTCCATATTTAGTAAATGCGCTAGTTAAGAAGCCTTTAAAAGGTTGGCATTCATTATACAGAATCTATTTACACTGAATTTTCTTAATTAAAACAAATTACTAATTTGTATGAAACTTAATGTCTATCACATATTGAACTACTTTCAGTCATATTTTACTAAATATATTTTTATTAACGATTGCAATAAATATGTTGTTTAAAAATAAGTTTTTACTTGGCATTACATGGATCATTGGTTACATGCTATATATTGTCGACAAACAATTACTTGTTCTGGATTCATGGTATATCGGCCACCGAATATTTTAGGTATGGCCACAATATTAGCATTTAACTTCTAGTAATTAGTCAAATGGATTCTCGATACTTCTTTATTTTTTAAAAAGATTCCGTTATAAAGAATGAAAACCAATATACACGTTTGTACTCGATATGAACTTTTTGATGTTCAAGAGACGTTGCCAGCAAGCGATTTTACTGGAACGAACGGTCTGTCTCACTCGCATTAGAAATAGAAGACAATTTAGAGTTCACTTCACTCCGGCGCATGTGCTGCGCTCACACACTGGTCCACTGGTGTGAAACATCAAATTTTTTAGGCGGAGCTTGCTGTGCAACACCCAATGTTGACTGATTCGTTATTTTTGAGGTCAAGTGTGATTCAGTGAGTCAAGTTTGTGAAACGAAATAATTGCTCTATTTGCGATATAATCCAATCACGCTTATTCATTTAAATGTAATATTGTTTCAATTAGTTACGATACAGTTTGGATATTGGTGGATTTATACAATACCATAATCACGCTTATAACTCATGGTGTTCGAGCTGAGAGGTAGCGATATACTGAAATTCTCAATGCATGTTGCACATTGAATGACCTAGCTGGTGGGTTACAGGTAACCAAACATTTTACCTTTTCGTGCTGTTTCCAGCGTAACCCAGAATACAATGTGTTTCGCGCCGCTTGACACCCGTTGAGCAATAAACGTTCGTGATGTTTCAAGAAGGTGAGCGCGAATCCTCGCACTATATTGCAGGAAGCACTCCCTTGGGTCCACGGACTTGGGATAGAAGGTTTGTGTCCGCGTTACATGATCCCTACCGTTTGATTGTGTTCCCGATAACTCGTCACATTGCTTGAGCTCTTTCACTGTTTCAGGTCTTGCTGCCCTTCGTGCCGATCCTCATTGTTCTGGAGTCAATCTATCTTGCTCTCTCTGACCCAGTGGTCGTATAAAAATAAATAAAAATACTAAAACCAATTCAATTCGAAATATTTGAGGTAAAACCTTAACACACTAATTTAATTAATCTACCATAGTCATATACAACAAAATGGTCATTTTTATCAAGGATCAGGTCAGTATGAGATGTCCATTCGACTCGAGCTTCTGAGAGGCGGAAAACATCCCTGCGACAAGCTATCTCCGTTGTTGCCCGGGAAGTTCGACCGAGCACTTTTAATCGGTTCCGTGCATTCCGGTCTGAGCGTTTCTCTTGTTTCGGCTCGTAGAAGGTATGGACGGGTGGAGTTCTGCAAGTTCCACATCTATGGGACGGATCCGTTCGGCCGCGTCACGGTCTAATTCCTTCTGGTTCAGTTCCGTCTCCAATCTCCGGACTTGCAACCTGAGGGCTCGGATCTCGGTTTTATTTTGCGTAGTTTGTAGTTGCAGTTGCTGGATTAGTTGCATCCTCTTCTGTATCTCGATGGGGCTAAACCAAGTGCCCTCCAGTTCCCAGTACCGCTCCTTGAATTTGATTACTCTGTGTTGAAGTGATTCCACTTGACGTTCGGCTCTCTCTCGATCTTCCCGCATTGTTGAGAGGAGTTCAATCCCTACAAATTAAAAGCATTAAACTATCTGCAAGAACATCAGGTATTTTATTCTATATATTAAATTTTAAATTCATTTCAGAACTTGCATGCATTGTTACGGTCCGTTTTTATGTTACTTACGGGTATTTCTACTAACGATTCACTATCATGTGTGTAACCCTTGATCAACCTCGTTCACTAGCGTTTCCTTACTACCCAAGCCCCATCCCGATGACGTCGTTCCTGCATTTGGTGAGGATCACAATGGGAAATCCTGGGTCACTGGCTTCTACCTTATCCCTATTCCGGATAGGGTAGTTGATTGCTTCACTCAGATCTTTCGCCGTTTTCACTGATTCTACTACCCCTCACTCGCTATTCAGTTTCACTCTACCCCCCTAGCAAAAGTAATAAAGTAAAAGACTAACATGAAATATAATATTCGCTAAGACAATACAAAAGTTTACATATGGGGGCGTGGTATTTAAAATAAAAGAAAAATAAACACGAGGTATAATAATAGCTAAACAAAATATAACAGTTTGAGGGTAAGGAATCGCGATATCTTAATATTTCAGCCTGATTATTTTATTCCGGATCGAGAAGTCGATTCTTCTTTCCGCTTTGTCAATTTACAGGGTCGGCCACATTTTCTGGAGCTAGGTTCTTGAGGTGGAAGCGCATCTTTGGCCTCTTGTTCTGACCGAGCTTGCCAGTCTTCGTTTGATTTCCTTGCATCTGACATATCTAAACGATATTCATTAACGAAAGTTGTCACGTTGATCTACTTAACTCTGGTTTAAATGCTCGTTGCGTCGGGCTTTATCTGAAAGTTTAACCTGACGAAATTCTTAGACCCCTTATCACATCATTCTACCCAAAAATTTACAACCAGTCTAAATTTTTAATTTTATATTAATTTAGTCTCAAACCAATATTTGTTCTAGCTCTTGAATCATGGAAATGAAAAACCATTGGAAGAATAAAAATTTTATATTAAATTAAATTAACCAATATTTAATATATTTCATCTTTGTTTTAAATGATGGATTAGGTATCATTTACTTATCACCCCAACGAGGCAATTTCAATTTTTAATATTTATATTTTTATTCTTTCCATTTCTATGTGGTTACTTATGAAATTGCCGTTGGATTCGACCACGCATGGGAAAAAGCATTGGCGTCGAACTCTGTTTTCACAAGACTTGCTTCTTCTCCAGTTGTGGCCGTCATCAGCGGCACAATCCACATTCCTACTCGTTTTATAAGGTAATTTATTTTGTTATGTTGGTTTCATAAATATTTCAGGTACAAGTTGGTGGAAATTGTCCCTATTTTTAATGTAGGTCACTCGCTGTGGCTATTGTAGCAGTCTTCATACTGCTTAGAGATTGTGGTAGTCTATCGTCCCAGGCATAATTTACGGCCTTCCAGTTAGCATTGATTGTGAAAAATGGATTTCCCAAACCATTCTATTTTCGATTAATTTAAACACATTTTAATAGATGCGCTCAAACAATGTTGGAAAATTTCAAGACAAAAAGAATTAATAAAAAAATTTTCCAGTGTCAACTTGCACGGTTGAAAGATCATTTATCACACTGAGAAGAGTCAAAGCGTGGCTAAGGTCAACAATGTGTGAAGATAGACTTTCTGGACTTTGCACGATGAGTGTTCATCGTGACCAAATCAATGACAGTAAAAAAACGCGAAAAATAATGGACAAAGTGATCAATCAATTTGGTCAAGATCACAGATGTTTGTAGTTTCTTTTCAAAAAGTAATATTTATGATTCATAAGTCTATGTAATTTTGTTTTAACTATCTATGATAATATTTAATAATGGTACAAATTATCGACGTGATAATGATGATAGTTTAGTAGTGGTGATTTTAGTAATGATAATAATGATAAATTTAATGGCAATAATAACAATCATAGTAACGACATTCCATCCAAAATATTACTAAGGTTGATAATATTGGGTAACGGTGGTGAGACGGGTGATTTTGTTGCTTGGTAATGGATTATAATTCGACTAATAATAATAATAATAATACTAAGGCTAAATCAGTGATGTTAATAGGGTTTGGATATTTGGAGCAATATTATGAATAATAATAAAATTTTCGGAGACGTTAACCAAATGCGAATTGAAAATGGATTATTGCGTACCCTACAAATGACCTAAGATCTGACCAGGGTTCAGGTGGGTATGAGTGGTACTCACAACGATACAGTTGTTTGCTAGCTTTGTATAGCCTAAGATATGAGATAGAAGAATAGAACTTGATCTCGAAAATTTAGCAGATGTATAGACTATGTTAATAAGTATAACATTGGATCCTATGTAGGGTTTTCATTTTACTCGAGTTTTAATTACTCGAGTAGTCGAGTACCTTTTTTTTAATTAACCGGTTACTGGAGTATTCAAAATAATTTCTAGGAAAAATAATTTCTTAACAAAAGGTTATCAAAAATACTCATTTATTTAAAAACAGTTCATTATAACAAGTATAACATAATATAAAATTAAATTAATCCATTAAACATTAGAAAAACATTTTAGTCAAAACAAAAATACTTTTTAGTCAAAATATTATTTATTTAAATATCTATATATTTTGATTGAAATAATATTTCAAAAATACGAGAGCATTTAACATATTTACGCCTAGTCGACTTCGTATTTTTGTCATTTTGTTTCCTGATACCGAGAATACTCTTTCGCAAGAGGTTGATGTTGGAGCTACAGTCAACAATGCATTATATAAGCAAAAAATATCGTCACTTCTTTTCCCTCTATTTTCTTGAAGATTTTTAAATTCTCTTTCAATGTTAAATTCATTTTCTTTAACTTGCTTAGGTCTAGCCAAACTTTGAATACAATTTTGTAAATTTTCTTATTCCGTTAATTCATCTTCTTCTAAATGTATTATTTCAGTTTTTAAATCTTCTGCAACTTCACGATTTTCAAATTCATTTTGGGGAAACAATCTTAGAAATAGTTGCTTGGCATAATTTCTAAGCCTAAATTTAGATAAATAATTTAAAAACTCATTCTCGTTTGGTTTAACGTAAGTTCTCTGATGTAAAATATAAGTAGGGACACCATATATCTATTTCTACGTTTCACAACTTCCCAATTTCATTTTTAAATATTTCTAATAAATTTAGTGATAGTTCAGTATCTATATTCTTAAGTTTCTTCATAACATATAAGATTGTCCCTTCTATAGATTAGGATTATTAACATTATATTTGTGTACCATATAATTCAAATGGGTTATTTAAGAAAAGTTACAAATTATAATTTTATGAATTTAATATACATATAGGTAATTTTAATTAGGATTATTAACATGATCTTTGACTACTATATAATATTTCGTAAGTGAGAAGTAATCGAATAGATTGAGTGTTAATTAGTTGTAGAACTGTGATCGTTTTAAGTCTGGAGCTTTCCTCCGTTTTTTGAGTCCTGGTGTGATGAAAATTATATGATTTTGGATGTATGTTTGAATGTGTCATTACATGGTGAAAATGGTTGGATTAATTAAAACTTTCCTATTTTCGTGGCCACACTGTACTCGCTACGATGGGACTTAGTGTTGAGTGCGGTCGACGTTGCAGCAAAAAGTACTTCAACGCCGAACCTGATTATTTATTTCATTTAAGCCAACACAGCCTAAACTATGTTGGACACTTCAGGATCAATTAACCCACTACCTCCGTGGCGCGAAACCATGAAGTCAGTAGGATCTTTGGTGTAAAATTTCTTTCAATTTAATATACATGCTAGGTCGTTGACCTACTGTGTCATTGCGGATTATGGACCCAACAATGACGTTGATGTTAATTTAATTCATATTAATTGGTGGAACTAGCTGAGGCCGTGTATCTTTATGGTCACTCCGAACTCAGTTACTTCCAAGTATAACAAAAACAAATACAAAAAGTAAATCAATTATCATTAAAATTAAGGTTATATCGATATACATGAAATAAATAAACCCATTTTTACTATTATCGAGTGCTTCAGGTTCTGTCAAAATTCGAATTAAAGAACAAAATCTTTTGGCAAAAAAATGTAGCTTGTGATCGAAATGTGGTGGTATATATACCCTGTTTTTGGTGTGCCAGTATTGATGCATTAAAACAAACTTGAATTCTTTTTAATTCTGGAACATTCTACTTTTCGATTAATTTAAACACATTTTAATAGATACGGTCAAACAATGTTGGAAAAACCCAAGACTAAAAAAATTAATAAAAAATTTAATGTAAAGAGACTTTCTGTTTTTCTAATGTTATTAATTATATCTGGAAATCAATGATTTCAAATCATCTTATTTGTATAAAAACTTTCAATATTAACTGACGTTCTGGTTTAAAAAACAGTGTTCTATGTTGTACATTAATGAAAAAAAGTTCTATTTTGCAAATTAATAAAAAAGTGTTCTATTTTGTAAATAAACGAAAAAACAATCTTATTTTGTATAATGCCTCAAATATTTATAATACACATGCATTTTTTACAACTCTCGTGCCCCCTAAAAAAATTTTCTACTTCGTAAAAAAAATATTTTTGCCCCCCCCCCTTGGAAAAATTCCTGCGGACGCCCATGCCTTGTAAAGCTGCTTTTTTGAAGGCTTACGAACATCTCTTTTTGCCTTTCCACAGTTCTGAAAGAGCTATCTTTCTTCTGTAACAAAGCTCTTCTTTTTTTGATTATTTCAATTTGTAATTTACAACCCATAAATGATATGAAACTGTTGAAAGCAATTTTTTAAGAATTCCTTTGCAGGCATCCAGTTGGTCTCTTTGACTTATGTTTCCCATGTGGCATGATAGAATATTTTTGATAAAAATAAAAATACAAACGAAAATTTTGTTAGGATTGATCTAAATGAGCTGGTTCCTGGTCCGTCCAAACCCCAACTATTGTTTGACTGTAACATTTATAAAATTATTTAAATGCTAAAACTAATTATATTCGAAAATCATTTTACACGAAAAAATGATAGAATTACAACATTAATCCGTGTTATTGATTATAATTATTGAAAACCCTACATTAATTATTTGGTACTAACAGTAGGAATAGCAGTAATATCTGATAGGTTTTTGGGATACCTTATGCGATTTTTCTTTAAATTGTTGTTTTTTAATTCAATTAATAAATATTGAAACTACATGTGCCAGACTATTATCAAGACAGTGATAAAAACAAACCGTGTTTTAAGCACGCGTTGTGAGAGTGATTGGTATCAACAAAATATTTAAAACCAAATATAAAAATTATTTATTCGTATAAAAATAATAAATTTGAAATCTAATGTTAAAATATTAACTGTTTCAAAACGGTTTGTTAGGGAAATACTAAATACATGAATATCAAACTAAATAATTATAGAAATTTTATTATTTCTAATGAATTTATATAGGAAACGTAAGGATTTTTTTTCAATTACCTCTAAATTTAATAAAAGAAATAACAAAAGTGAGAATATATTAAGGTTACTATTCTGATTCCAGCACTGAAACACAATTTATTTTTTAATAGAATCACACGGCAAAAACTAACATAAATCGCTTTTATTTAATTCAAACTTCTTATATTTACGTTATATCCAATATAACAAATGTTTAATAATAAGTTAAATTATTTTTAATTATTAACTATTACTAAAATTATAACTTTATAATAATAATCATCAGTAAGGCTTTATAATATTAAATTAGTTTTTCCAAGCCTAGAAAAAAACCACACAATAAAATTACTGGCAAAGGAACTTATCATAAATTCAAAAAATACAATACCACTTATCGTATACCAGTTTGTTAAAATTAACTACAAATAAATAAACTGCAGATTTATAATAAAATATATGTCATTAGTTGCATGGCAACAATTATAAAATGATAGCCATATTAAATTAAAAATTTCAAAACAAAATTTTAAGTTTCACATGGGAAGATATTTCGAAAATAATTTATTCCTACAGTAAAAATAAATATCAACTAAAATATCATAGTTTACGATAACCACAATTTTAATCTAAATGCGTCGACTCCATTCAAATAGTATCGAAAAAGTCGTTTATCTCGGATAAAACCCAATTTTTCATAAAGTGAAAGAGCTGATTTATTAGTAATTTCAGTTTCCAGAACAACTTCACTACAACCATCATTAATCATTGTATCAATTACGAGCTCAACTAGTCGCGATCCAATAAATCTACGACGATATTCTTTTTGAACGGCCAGCATCGCAATGTATCCTCTAACTCGGTCGGTTGATGAATGAGACTCTGTTTTACCAACGATTGCACCAACACACTTTCCCTCTGGAGTAAAAGCCATAATACACATTTTTGGCCAGTTATAAATGAAATATCTATATGTGTATATTGAATAAGGTTCTGATAGATCCTTTGTGATTAAATCAATTACTGGCTGTAAATCTTCTTCTGTAGAAAAACGTCGATAATAAACTTCTTTCTCTTCATTTCTTTCAATTTCCTTACAACTTTCTTCATCAACAATCAGCGGCCTTATTTTAACTAGTTCCTTAAAAACACTGTTCTCTGAATTATACAATGGTTCAATTTTATTATCTATCATTGTTAATTTTTTTACTAATCTTTCAAGATTATTGATATTTGAAAAATCTTTGGTAGTATTGTTTTCCTGATTGTTTAATATACTATTACATATTATCGATTCGCTTTCTGAAATTTTAATGTCAACAAAAGATGAATCTTCCATCACAGTTTCATTGCATAGACCAGTTTCTGATTCAAGTGATAATTTTAAATCACAATAATGGTTATTCATAACTAAACTGACCTAAAAAGTTTGTTGAATATATAAATATTTGGAAACTAATATCTTAAAATTTTAAAAATTAGCAAGATAATTAATTTAAAAGAATTTAATTTTTCGTAATTTTTGAAACTTTAGATATTTAAAACAAATTGTAAACTTTAATATTTAAATTGCGAACTTTTTCATAATACAAAATTTTGCTTCTCTAAATTATATAAATTCTAATTTTATGGATCTTATTGTAATCTTTATTATGTTTTTCAATTGCTAACTTAATTTACTTAAATTTATTTAAATTAACTTGATGAATTTTTATTAATTATCATTTATGCTTAAAATATATAACTACATTATAGGTTTCTGGGATATTTATTATCAAAATTTATGCAAAAATACATAAATTAAGGTAAAATTTATTAATTTATGCTAGATTTTTAATTTTTTCAAATTATTTCTAAAGCTTTTTGACTTTAAACCTGTTAATTTATTGTGTTTATAAAACATCATTTGATTTTGGTTTCGAAACTCTAAATACTTTTAATTTTTGCCATCGTTATACTCTTCGTTAATTGATTTTACTATCGGATTACAAATGTACAATGTGATTGAGAATCACTTACCATTGAGTTCCGTTACCAAAACTATTTATTTATCAGTTCAAATTAGTATGAATACAAAAAAACTTTAAAACCTTTGCAGTGTTTTGTTTTAATATCGGCGTCTTTACTTTTCATTTTGTTTATTACCGCAAACAATCTTCTGATATACTATTGGGTCTTAAAGACCATTTTATCTTACATCTTCTTCTATACAAAACGATCAGATAGGACAAAACGAATCGTGTTTTGCCGTTCCTACTTGGTTCATTGCAATAATTATTATTTTCTCGCAATAGCACTCGCCTTTATACACGCGTTGGTGTTCCGGGTTGATAATTCGTTTCGTTTTTATGGTTTGACTTTGATCCCAAAACACTAAATATTCTTGTTTTCTTATTATCGCAATACCAATGATTATTGCCATTGGCAGCCAATTTGAAATTGAAAAATGTCACCAAAAATCAATAAGTTGGTGCTCAATGTTTGACGTTTCAAATTTGGCTGCTTATATTGATAAAGGCGTAAGCTTAACGATAAAGACAAAACAAGAACTGTGGACAAGGTATGATGGTCTAATTGAGTGCCAAACGACTATAACGTCAAGCACGAATGTTGCTATCGACCACCTGCATACCCGTTTGTTTGAGACACATTGGTTTTGTATACAGGGGTGGTGTACATTAGTAAGGATGAGGCCTTAAATTCGGACGGCTCGATACATGCACGCTTAAATCAAACGGACTGCCGATAGAAGAACTTACATCAAACAAGATTACAAAGAAACTGGGACGTTGATCGATCAAATTAGAAAAACTTATTCTCAGTTATTCTATTATGAAAATACACTTATCCTCCGATTTACACGGTTGATAAATTAACAGATTTAATTAACAAAATCACGAAAATTTTCATTAAATTATTTCACATGGATATATATGTTGTAATTGTTTATATAATGCTTAAAAAGAGCCGGTTTTAAAAGAAATATTGGTGGCCAACTTTTTAATTCTCACAATTTACATATTATTTCAGTAGTCCAATATCATTTTAACAGCAAAGTTTACACCATTGTGTGTTTATGTATTTGAATGTCTACTGGTAAGTTTCCAACAGTTAAGGTTTTTCTAGGATTTTCATAATTTACGTAAATTTTTAAGGTTTTATAATGCCAAAAGATTTGGGAAATAACGTGAAAAGAATAAAAATATTAGATCGTCTTAGTAATAGAGGAAAAGTAATAATGTGTCCAAATTTTGCTCCATGAATGAAATCATAATATGGAAAATAAGAAAAAATGAAGACTTCATTAGAAAAAGGGTAGCAGATGAAACTAGCAGTTAGTGTTGGCAATCCAGTGCTATATTTTCAATCCGATATTTCTGATTGCATTTAACTAGTCCCGGGATTTTTAAATACCTGTTCTTGAAAGATATTAACATATTATTTTGATAAAATTAATAAAATGACACATTCAAAAATAGTTTTATAAAAAACAGTTTATTAAATTATAATATTATACGTTAAATTCGTCGAATTACTGATCTGTTTCTCTTTCTATATCCTTCTTTTGATATAGTTCTTCAATTATGGTCAGTTGCACGCCACAGCCAAAACATAACTGTTGATTTACAGATAATGACCTCCCAAGTTTTTTTCATTACACTTGCTCCGTCAGTCATAATTCCGACGATATCCTTTCGGAAATCAAGTCCATATTCTGCAATCTTTTGTTCTAGGACCTGTATATATTTATTTGCAGACGGTTACGTAGTGATGTCCATTCATCCAACGGTAATGAAATTTTGTCACCTACACAGAATTCAGGGTTTATTGCCATCTATTTCAATGATTAAAGAATTCTTAATTATTTTGCTGTAATATAAAACCATTTTGCGCACTGTGTTGTTGCTATAAGACCTGCACGTAAATCAGAAGAACAGCATATAACAAGGGTGGGCACGCATGAGTTCAATGAGAGACATTTTCCGAAAATTTATTTTTTAAAGAGCCACCATAGTGAACTACATATTTTTTTTTATTTCATTAATTTGATTAAAAAAGACTTAAACGCTATTAAAAACAATTATTTCAAAATTTAAGTAACAAACATAAAATATAATAAAAATCCATTAATAAAAAGTAATAAAATTTCTTGAATTAACGAAGACTTTTGGTCAAATCTTTGAAATTTGGTGTATACTTTGTTAAAGCTGTTCGCAGCAATTCTGTAAGATGCTGATTATGGTGCATTTGCAAGCCTGGTCCTCTTTCATATCTAATAACTCCAATTCCCCAACCGCTTTTTAACAAGTATTACTTCAGAAATTGGAAATCCATCTTCAATAATATCACAAATAAATGGGTTCACAAAAAATGCAAATGTAGATTTAAAACTTTTCAAATCTTCAAACCTACATTTGAAATCCGCTTGCAATTCTTCCAATTTTTCACTGTATTCGTTTACTTTTTCTTCTGTGATATCAATTTTATTAGCTTTTATTCGTGGAAAATGATTAAATATTTTCGACCTAAGATCGTTCACAAAAAGCCGAAGTTTAGCTTCAAAACTAAATAACGTTTGTGACAAATCAATAATTATCTTTTCTTTTCCTTGTAAAGCCAAATTTAATATTTGCAAATGTTCCATAATGTCTGTAAGGAACATTAAGTCAGAAAGCCAAGTTTCATTTTCTAATTCTGGGTATGCTATTCCTTTTTCTTTGGTAAATATTATGATAGGATTTAGGAGTTCCACAAAACGGTCCAAAACATTGTAAGTTGACAGCCATCTAACAATACACCATAAGGAGACATCATTGGGCAATTCATCTGTTTCATCATTTAATCTTAATTCTTCTAAAAAGTTTTTAAATTGACGATGTGTTTTGGCATTTGTTCTAATTAAATTCACAATCTTCAAAACAATCTTCCACACATTTTCGTATTTAAAGTACTTCGCTATGAGATGCTCGCGATGAATTATGCATTGAAGAGATAAGAAATGAGGAATATTTGGATCTCTGTTTAAAAGACCAATGAGACCTTGATTTTTCCCCATCATTGCAGGCGCTCCGTCTGTCGCAACACTTACAAGTTTATCACGCGCCAATTCAAACTTGTCCATCACTACATCAAGCGCAGTTTTGACATCGATACCGCGAGTTGTTTCTTTAAGAGCTACTAGGTCTAAAATTTCTTCCTTTACTTTTACGTCAGAAGATACAAAGCGGACAAAAACGGCTAATTGTGGAACATCCTGAATGTCAGTAGACTCGTCGAGAGCTAAACTGAATGCTGTACAATTTTTTAAATCACACATCAAATTATTTTCAACATTTTCGCTAATTTGGCCAATTCGACGCGCAGTTGTACGACGTGACATAGGAATACGTGAGATCAATTTATGTAGTTTTGAGTTATCCGGATCCAAAACTTTAATCACTTCTTCCAAGTTTCTCTTAATAAATTCACCTTCTCCATATGTACGTTTAGCACGAGCTATATTCCAAGCTATCAAAAAACTAGCTTCGTTGGCACTGTCATCTTCTCGACTAAAAGAAGACATTAGTCCTTGTTGGTTTTGAAGCCCTGATTGCAATGACTTAAGTTTTTCTGTTCGCAATTTTGAATTGAGTGGATATTGAATTGATAAGTGTGGATGACTTACTTCATAGTGTCGACGTAAATTGGTTACTTTGTAGTTGGAAATTGTAACTTTACAAATAAGACACAACGATTTACCATTATTGTCAATAAAAAAAAACTTTTCTGTCCATTCTTCTTGAAAAGTTCTATTTTCTTGTTTGTATTTTCGTTTTTTGATGTTTTCTGAGGTCATTGTAATAATAAATTTGAATAACTTATATTACTGAAATTTAAACAAAATAATAAAAAGACATAAATTTAATTTTAATTAATTTAAAATTTTAAAATGCTTCATAAAAAATCTTCTTACCAAATTTTTCAAAAAACACGAATAGAAAACTATACTAAAATATACAAACGACCGCAATATTGTACAAACAAAAATTCTAACTAATCAAAATTCACTAAATTTCACTAAATTTATTTTCATTGCTTCTCTCTCGTTGTTATAACAAAGCGCCGCCTACTACAAAATAATTTTAAAAAGCAGTAAAATTTTCAAATTCAATTATCAAAAATTCAATTATCAACGAGCCGCAGTTTACTCAACGAAGAGCCGCATGCGGCTCTAAGAGCCGCATTTGCCCACCGTTGGCATATAACGTTAAATGAAATCCCATCAAAGACTATTAGTCTGGCAAGTGTAGCAGGAAGTGATTTTTCTTCTCGTTCCAGCATAGGAAAATACTTGGTTAACGTTTTCGATTTTTTTGTTGATAGTTCATCTGGTGTGTTTGCCAAAGTAATAACTTTTGTGAGGTTAATTTTATGGACGAAAAGTTCTTGTAAGAAATGTTTCCAAACAGCAGAATTACTTTTCTTTTCATGGTCTATGTAAGAAGCCATTATATTTTTAAAATTTTCTGTTTAAAATTTAAACTTTAAATAGTGCGAATGAATATTTAATTTTAACTAGCACTTTAAAATTATCAAAAACAATAATAACGTTAAAAGCAATTAGATTAAATGTGACTAAAAGCCAAAAAATTTTAAGAATGTGATTGCAAATTACAATATTGAAAAAAAAGTTCCAAGAATATCGAATTTTAAAAATTTGAATGCAAAAAAAATTCCAAGTATTTTCAATGTGACAAAATATAAATGTCAACCGAAAAAATTTAAATTAGAAAATGTTCAATCAATTATGATTGCGTCAGATGAAAAGAAGGTATCTTTTCCCGCAAGCCATGAGTTGGTTCAAGCAATTTTGACAAAGATATTCTTTACATAATCTAAGAATTAAAGGTGAAAGTCATCTGCTGATTCGGAT
Organism: Schmidtea polychroa; assembly: GCA_959609185.1. Lineage (NCBI taxonomy): Eukaryota > Metazoa > Platyhelminthes > Tricladida > Dugesiidae > Schmidtea > Schmidtea polychroa. The sequence goes on along the minus strand of CAUHTR010000143.1, from coordinate 79,405 downwards.
GCAGCACAACAATATCCAGCAAGATTTGCTGAAATCATTGTTGCTAACTCTTACACTGTCAACTAGGTCTTCAATGCTGATGATTTCGGTTTTTTCTGTAAATAAATACCCGAAGAAACCTATTTAGCTAAAGCTCACAAATCAGCTAGAGATCATAAGGTAGAGAAAAGTCGTTTAATAGTCTTTCTGTTGCAAAACTTCAGGCTATTATATAATGAAACCATTGGTTATCAACAAATCAAAAACACCACACTTATTCAAATGAATTAACATCAAAAACTTTCCTGTTTATTGGATTGCCAATACGAAATCATGGGTCACGGCCATATCTTTCAATAAATGATTCCTTAACTTGTTTTTCCCAGATGTCAAAAGTTATTTGAATAAAAGGGTTAGGATTAGGATTAGGGTTAGGGTTAGGGTTAGGGTTGATAATGCACCAGGTCATTCTAAAGATTTACAACACCAAAATGTAGAAGTTTTTTTTCCCTAAAGAATATAACTTTCTTATTACAGCCTTTAGATCAGGGGTTCTTAACCTTTTCAAACTTATGGACCCCATAAATATATAATTGGTACCGAGGGACCCCTGAAATGTTAAAAAATTAATAAATTGATGGTAAAACACATACATTTTTTAATAATTATTTATAAATCTGTTTATTCAGCTTCAAACAAAAATAATAGTTTTTTTGTAAATAGTCTCGCGGACCACTTGGAACCCGTTCGCGGACCCCCTGGAGGTCCATGGACCCCACGTTAACAACCACTGCTTTAGATCAAGTGTTAACTTCGGATTTTAAAGTTCTGTATATCAAGCAAACCTTCATTTATATTTTATAACAAATAGAGAATGAAAAAAATTCCTTACTATTATGGATGCTTGAAAGAAGTTTACAATCTTAGATTATATTAAGTTTGCTGGACTTTTATATACCCAGATTAAACAGTCATCGCTCAATGTCTGCTGGAAAACAAAATGACTGAATGATGTTGAAGATGAGAATGATAGATTACCATTACAGCATGAATGTTTTCAGATCACTGAGTTGGCCCAAACTATAGGAGGAAAATGTTTTGAGGATTTAGCTTAAGCAGATATGGAAGAAATAATGGCTGATGAAGAACTAAATGAGGATAATTTAGTTAACATGATTTATGAAACAAATAAACATGATAAATACAATGATTTCGATGAAGAGCAATCTGAATCAGTTGCGTTTACAGCAAGAGTCATCTGCGTAGGACTTGAATTAGGAAGAAAATTGGCACTTTTATTGATTTTACCAATATTTATTATGCCTTCCTCTTATATATAAAAACCCCAATATTAACATGGCAATGAATAATGTAGAGGAAGGAAAGAGAGGGCATAAAATGTGGTTCGAATATTTGAAGGAAATAAATGAGTCAAAGTGGTGAATATAAAGAGTTAGATTGAATGGATGAGAATTGAGACGCGATGGGTTATGAAATGTGTAATTTTGCTGAAGTATGAGGCAGAAATATTCGCAGAGATTTTCAAAAGATTATTTAAATAATTTTGACTTTTAATTGCAGATGTAAATGAGGGATATGATTTGATTTTAAAACTGATATAATGATAATTAGTAAATCTAACGTCTCATTAAAAATATTCAAACTATCACATTTTCTTAACGATACTACAATAATTAATAACAATTATTAACTGTAATTAACAGTCAACATTTGAAAATTGCTCATAAAATTTTTTCAACATTGGAAAATTAGTCTGAGGTCGAATAAGTGATGGGAACGAGTAGCAACAAAAATAAAATAATATAATATTATGCATAGTGTGGAATGTTTTGGTTCAATTGGAAATGAAAGACCTTACTTCGGTCATTTTATGAACTCACTAGAGCAGTGTCTCCCAAAGTGTGGGTCGCGACGCGGCAACGGGTCGCAGAAAACTTTTAAAATCTCGTACCGTGCCGCTGTCAAAAAGTCCGGGAAACGCTGCACTAGACTATTACGTTTAGAAGTCGTGGCGACCCAATTAACTTTAATTTGAACTCTAAACCCATTGGAACAGTACTAACGTCATTTAATGATGGTATAATCGGAGTGAATTGAAATATGCGGTTTCCGGGTATTAGACAAGGTGACAATTAAAATCAACTTTTTAAACTAACCCGAATTCATAAATATTCTAATTGACAACAATTTTTCTGGGCATTATTTCATTTATACTAAAAAGTTAAAACCCTTCATTAAAACAAAATAAAAGGGATCATGTCACATACCATCTAAAAGCATGTGGCCTAGAAAAATTATATAGTTTATAAAATTATAAACATTCTATAATAGTAATATTAAAATTGTAAATTAATAATACGTAATTATAATAATTGTAAAATATTTATTTTTTACTCTCCATTTATGTACGCAATATAAAATCATAACGGAAAATATTTGGAGTCAATTTAAAATAATTATTTTCATTTCCGATTTCCGAGTATTTCTGATCCAATATTGAATGTACACGATTGGAATGACTGGAAAATTTTAAAGAAATTGCACTCAATTTAATATAATTTGACTGATGGGAAACAAAAATAAAAGATTCAAATTCGAAAATCTGTTTCAAAATTTAAGTTTTCATTGAATAAAATTATTTTGATCAAAACAATGTAAGCCGGTATAAATGTCTGACTCCTTGATGTCCTTTTAATAAGCAAATCGAACAACTCAGCACAATAATATTTATTCGAAATTACCACAATTACACTTATTATCCACACACTTTATAACCACAATTTCTGATTTACAGATTTTAATTCAGTTCTATTAAAATTCTTAAAAGATAACTTTCGCTACGATGGAAATTGAATTAATTATTAATTGTCCTGCTCAAGAAGCAAATCTGAGCATTTCTTTCAACTTTAAAAGAGCTATGTTACGCTTTAGTGTATCCAAATACTCGATTATTTTGCTATCCGGGTAATCGAGTAGTTTTATTTTTTAATACCTGGGTATTAAGCAAAATAAAAAACCACATAATATTTTTAGAAAAAAAAGAGGATGCATTTAAATAGTTCATTTTTTATTTAAAAAAAATATCTAAGAAATACTAGTCTATCTAAGGTTTCCACTTTCAATTGATTGCGAACCTTAGTTAAAAAGCTAGATGCTACTGAAAAAACTCTATCAGCATCAAACTACAGACAACAATTTTTTAGAATCACAGTTTAAGGTTATACACACCATTTCCAAACTGAATTTACTGGTGGGTTACAGGTGGTCAAACATCTCACCCTTTCGTGCTGCTTCCAGCGTAACCCAGAATACAAGGTTGATTCTGCCAATTGATACCCGACGAGCGATCATCGTTGGTAATGTGTCAACTGGGTGAGTACTCGCAAAAGGTGAGCGCATTACTTCCACTATAATTGTCGAGTACTCTTTGGGTCCACGGACTATCGATAGAAGATTTGTGTCCGATTTCATTGGTCCCTTACCTCTATTGTTTTCCCAAAAACACACACCTCATCACTCAACTTCATCATTCAATACGCGAGATTTCAACATCACAAGCTTGCAATTTTATTTCTACATCAATCCGGTTCTGTACATCATCCATCAAGCGGTGTTGACTTTGCTGCTTCTGCTTCCAGCGTTTGTTCCGCTAACCGCAGTCGTTTGATCCGCTCACGACCATCTCGGCCTAACCGCTTTCGTTTGGCTTTGAGGTTGGGTGGATGCATCTCGGCCAGTTCTATAGCCATAGGTCGAATGGCTGCTGTGACATGTTCGTCGATGGTCTGTTGATTTAATTCGGTCTTATCTTGGGCGCTCTGGAGCTGCAGATGCTCAATCTGCTTCAAATACTTATGCGCCACCTTGGGGCGAATCCAAGTCTGTTCCATGTTCCGGTAACGTTCTTTGAACTTATTGACACTGGCCTGGAGTCGCTCGACCTGCTGCTGCGCCTGCTCTCTGTCTTTCCGGAGGCCTTCGAATAGCTTATACACTAAAACGAAACTATAATTAACCGACTTTTGTCATATATCATTTCATTATTGGTTGGTGGCATCTCTGAGATAAAACTTTTATAACCATATACGAGATACTAAGCCCCATATGACAGCGGTTTAACCTTAAGGTTCAACTAGAGGAATATAATTTTAACACAAAGTCGTTTATTTAAATAATAGCAACTACAGGAATATAAATTTAAAACAAGTCGTTTATTTAAATAATATAGCAGTCGGAGTTCGTGAAAATCACTAAAATCAAAGCAGTATAAGAACAAATCCACTGAGATCGTCGAGATTTTAGCTTCGGGGGGCCTTCTTCGGGGTCGGCCCCGTTTCTTCTCGGGCTTCGACTCAACTTCCGCCTCCTCAATAGGTCGACCGGCTCCGACGGTACGGATCTGAGCCTCAATCAGGCGAAGCTCGTATTGTGCTCTGGCGATGGCACCCATGGTGCGATCTCAGGCCTCGACGAGCCAATTGTTGTCCGGCTTCGGTCTTCACCCACGCCGGGGCACTAGCCTCGGGGCCTTCCCGGATCACCCGATCCGAACAGTCCAGGTCCCGACCCTGGCTCCATCGATGTATGTGGTGCCAAATATGCCTGGAGTGGAGGCGCATATTCGTCACGTCGCATCTGTCTTCTTCACTCTGCTCACTGGAATTCAACATTCTAAATTATTATTAGAGATTACGGCTTTGATAATCAATATATCGCGTTGATTTCCATTTCAGCCCTTCAGATTCAATTATGAAGAATTTTCAAATCGTAGTTAAAATTTTTTTTAAGGAATCTAGGGTAACTGTATTACAATGGTGTGATGCTTAATTATTGACGACACTTTATGATGAAATTCGTATTTGGTAAATATAGCCTTCCGAAATTGGGATATCAAGGCTTAGTTAAATGGAGAATTTAAACCCTAGCATTAAAATGGAAGTAATTATGGAAGAAAGATCCTCAAATAATAACTGGAGTTTAAAAAAAAACAAACCTATTAAATTAAAATTATGTCCGTTTTAGAATTTTCTATTTTGTTCGTTTTTGGTGGAAAATAATTTAAGATACTCATTTTAAAAATTTTCATTTTGTTTATCTTTGAGTGGAAAGAATTATTTTTAAAATTAGTGAAAGATTTTAATTTTGTTTATCTTTGAGTGAAAAGAATTATTTTTAAAAATTAGTAATGCATTTTGATTAATTCAAATTCTCGATTCTAATATTCAATTTGTTCTTAAACTCCTATCAAGTTTGGTATTGTGGACCCCAAGCAACCGAATTCATTAGAGACTCACTCGACAATCGGATCTTTTAACATCACCTTCAGATCCACCTTCATTAAATCCAGTTATTCGAAGTAGCTTCAGAATAAGTGTCACACATATGCTTATAATGATCCAGTCAATATGTTCAAAGTAATTAAGTTGATTAAAAATTTAAACATTGAAAAAAATTGTTCAACAATAGTTGAAAGAAACCTTCTTTTTAACATCCTGAGAAATCAGCATGTTCTCACCATTCTTTGATAAACTAGAAAGAACAACTTAAGGCTGAGCCACTATTCTAGGTTAAAATAAGCGATACTGAAATTAGCAATATTTTATACTATTCTTCGAATATTCCAAAGTTGAATAACCTTACCCCGACTATGTAAAGAAGGATTTGGCGTAAAAAATCCACATAACTATGATGTTTTACGCATTATTACTTATTATATTAGTTTCTAAATAATATATCAGCCAACCATGTTGGTCATTTCAAACGGAACTCTACAATAATTTTTCACTTGTCATCTGCGACATATTCAACGTTTCATTTTCTTATTCTTGATGGGTTATTGAGTTGGTGATAAATTTAAATGCTACTCTGACTACAAACGTGTCTTTATACGATTCACAAATATCACTTGACAACAGAAATCTTTATTGATAATCACAAATAAACTTTCACTTTATACTGACAATTAATCCAACACTCTGCTTGGTCACTATACAATGCTTATTACAACACTTAGTGAGGAATAGCACTTGCATATAACACCGGATTAAAAGATCACAAATTACTGATTGGTTTATCAACTGGGGCTTTGGGCTGGTTGTTTTCTTTGACCTTTTTCACAAATTTATTCAAATTCTCAAGTAACTTCTTTGTTTTATTTTTCACTAATTCTTTTCTTCAACTCTTCTCCAATAATTATTCTCCACAATCGTTTTCTTTACAATTATTTTTCATAATTATTTCTCCAACAACATTTCGTCCAACGTTGTCTAACTTTTCTCCAATAATTTTATCTCTCAAATTGTCTTAATTTCGCGTCACTTTTTGTCTCTAATTTTGTCTCTCCTAGTTTCTCTTTATATAGCTTGCTTATATTGTGGCACTCAAGATAATCAAGTGTTTTTCCACTTTCTTTCTCCTGCCTATCCCGACTGTTCCATTTTTATCTCTGACGGCTGTCAAGTTATTTCCCCTTTTCCTTTTTTGTTTAACCGCTTTTTCCCAGCAATTCTGCTATCACTGACAAGGTGTCGAGATAAGAGTATTGTTGTTTTTCCTATTTTCCCAATTTCAAAATTCCTTTTCCTTTTTTGTACTAATTAATTAGTACTGACCTTGGTTTTGATTTTCATGTTTGATTTCTTTTGTTTCTCTCCTCTTCCTCATTTATCATTTCTTTTCACTTCCGCTTTCTTTTCTGAGTTCCCATAGATCGTCCTGTTTATCATGGCGATCTTCCCCCAGGTAATTAATTAATTTATTATGTTATTTTTCATTTAGGTATCCTCAACATTCTTATTTCAATGATTACGACTCAGTTGACCCCAAAAGTGTCCCTACGACGTATGTCTCGAAAGTCAACGCAGAGTTTAGAAACATAATGATGCTCAGGTAACTTTATCGACAAAAAGAGCCAAAACATAATTAACCGTTCCTTCACTATTTTGTATCTGCGTAGAATTTTAAAGCAATATTTAGCATAGTTGATATTTCGTACATATATAATGCCAATTCGAAGCCATATTTGTAATCAATATTAATCATTGTTTCATATGTTTTGCTCTGAGGGCCAAAATTTAATTTTTTTACATTGTTTAAAATTTTTTAGTCGATGATATTTGCCTTATCTTAATCATTCTAAATATATAACAGTTCCACTCACGTATCAGTATCCCGATCTCATTGAAATACAAGCATCAGTCACAAGTGATTGACATGGCAAAGGAAAGCGTTGTTATAAACTATTTTTTCCAACAACTTACAACTTTAATAACAAATTAATATATTTTTATTTTAAATTAGATTTCAAAACTTTCTAATTTTGGGTCTGGCCCAAAACCCCGATAACCAAATTTTATTTTTAAAGAATATATATTATCTACAAACAAAAGACAATAATTCCAAAGGTCTTATTTTGCGTTAACATATTATTGGCAAAACCACTTTGATTATTTGGAATTGTAATTATTTTCATTTAAAACATTTAAAAAAAATTAAAATATTTTATTTCATAATATTTTTAAAAATATTTTTTCGACGTGGCAAAAAATATTAATTATTTAATTAAAGTATTTTTTCCAGTACATGCTCCCGAATTTAATTATAATCTGATTTAATACACTTCGTTGATATGAAGCATAATAATTAGCTCTATAATAATGTTTTCTCTGTTACTTTCAGATCTTTTCAGTTTCAGGCAAATATTTTGGATGAGATTAAAAATTGAAATTCTAAATTTTTAAGTTTTCCCATAAGTACATTTGAGATTAATCCAAAAACTTAAATTATTTATTTTTATTGAAGACTTTGTTTTAATTTCATTCATAACGGAAAAAATAATTTAAAAATAAAAATGCTAAAATATTTGTTAAAAAGGTATTATTATGACTATTATTACTTAAATATTGAAATAAATTGTTCTTCAAATAATTTTTCTCTTATCGTCTAATGAAATAATCAACTTTTGTTTAGTATCAATTTTTGAGATTTGAAATACTTCATCGCTTCAATTACTATTGAAATTCTTTATGCTGATTTGCAATGCATTGGACTACTCACTTTAAATTTTGGTTTGTCATTTTGTTTTTACTTGATGAGATAGCCAAATATCATAAGTTCGTACGTATTAATAGCATGCATGGAATTCACTATGACTCATTTACTAAACCGATACAATTTTGAACCTGTCGAAAATTGTAATCGTTTGACTAACATATTATTCAGTTCATCACCAACTTTCGTAAATATCGAACACATTTTAGTACCCATAGAAGAAGAATATAGATAATGAGTACAAACGTTCTGTGCAAAATTTTTTATTTTCGTGTGGTGAATCTGCCAGATCTGCAGCGATAAAAATTAATAGTGTACATGGTGAACACACTATTAGTGTAAGGACTGCCTAGAAATGGTTTAAAAAATTTAAAGCTGGAAAAAGCAGCTTTGATGATGAATCCCGTTCAGGACGTCCTGTTAATTTTGATGATGGCATTCTTTGAAATCTTGTGGAGTCAGAGCTACAATTAACAGTGGATCAGATCGCAGAAAGGATGAATTCATCTCATGGAACAATCTTTCGTCATTTAAAGAAGATTGGGAAAGTATCTAAGCTTGGAAAGTGGGTACCGCATGAGCTATCCGAAGCCAATTGCCAACAAAGAATAAATATCTGCACTTCCCTTTTATCGCGCTTTGAAAGAGAGCCATTTTAGATCGTTTGGTAGCAGTTGACGAAAAATGGATTATTTATCATAACGTCACAAGAAAAAGAACATGGACAGATAGATATAAGCTGCAGATTTCAACAGCAAAGGTGTCTTTACATCCCAAAAAGATTCTTTTGAGTGTTTGGTGGTATATATATATATATATATATATATATATATATATATATATATATATATATATATATATATATATATATATATATATATATATATATATATATATATATATATATATATATATATATATATATATATATGTATATAGAAATATATAGACGTTTATAGTGAACAACTTTGTGGTCTTAACTCAGAATTGATCAAAAACGCCCACGATTGATGAATATCAAGAAAGTGTTGTTTTATCATGATAACGCGACCGCATACGGCTCGAACAACGCTGCAAAAAATAAGTGAATTTAATTGGGAGTTTTTACCACATCCTGCTTACTCCCCAGATATTGCTCCAAATAATTTTCACTTATTTCGTGCCTTACAAAATGTTTTAATGGGATAATGGAAGAAAATATATAATTGATTAAAATTTTAAATTGTTTTTCTATATTATTTAAAAATTTACCAAATACGCACGAACTTATGGACTGACCTGATACATAAAAGTTAGCGAAACGCTGACTTACTCTATCATATAGCTTTACAAAATTTCACCACTATAGCTTGCTGCACTATAAATGAAAATATTGATTTCATTTATTCGTTCGAGAATTACATCACAATGATTTATGATACAACTGATCACAAGTTGATTGACGTGTAAATGAATTACCAAAGCATTTTACTCTATGATTTGAAATGTAATATTTTGTTTTAGTAACTTTTTCTTATTATTAAAAAATAATTATTTCACTACTTCTGCAGGTTTAAAATATTTGTCATCTTCTTTGTTATTCATGTTGACTTTAATTAAAACCAAATCTCTATTTTCAAATTTTTCTTTCGTAATTGAATCAACTATCTTTGTTTTCTCTTTGGCATATTTAATAACCATTCTTTGTAGATACACTTTCCAAATACTCTCTTACAAGGTGCTTGACCTATAGTGTTTTGGTATGTAGAGTTTATCATAAATTCAATTTCTGGTTCAGTTACAGCTCAGGCCAGTTTATAGAGTTATCACCAAGAAGAATAAGATTACAAAAATGGAGTTGTCTGTAAAACTAAATGTTTGCAATAGAACAAGAGTTTCTTCTTGAAAGATTAGGAATCAGAATTGTTTAAAGAAATAAAATTCATTTGTTTTGTTCTTTAAATTAAAAGAGGACTGTTCTGGTTTTATTATTTCTATACAAATCTAAGGAAATTTTTGTCTCAACATAAATGGCGCTTTAATATGTTTTCCTAATTGAACATGACCACTTTTACTGTAAAATATTTTTTTATCAGACAAAATGAAAGAAATTTTTGTAAAAATATTTAGAAAAAAAATTTTGTATTAATAACTAATAAGTAAAGTGTGAAAAGAAATATTGGGAAATGAATTTTATTCTAAAAATATATCCCTTGTAAGCTTGTCCAACAGATTTTTCATTATAAAATATGAGTTTGTCCTATTTGTCCTATTTTCTATTTCTACTCCAGATATTTTAAGTTATTATTCTATATTTTCACATAACTTTTAATAAGATAAATAAAATTATTATTTATTTTGTAATGCATGTTTCATTTATTTTCATTATGACTATAAAAAATTTAATTTCCCACGTGACACGAATTTTTTGGTACTGCTTTTATTTTTATTACTAGCTGCCTTTATTAAAAAACAAATAAAAGATGAACAAAAAATTAAGGATTGCAATGTTTGATTTGGAATGAAGAAATAATAAGAAGAAATAAATTTATATTATGTTAATAAAATTTTTTTAGAACAATAAATAAATAAAAATAAAGAGATAATTAATATTTCATTACTTTATCATTGTACTCCTTTAAATAACCTGAAATAACAGTCAATTGAAATATAATGAAATTAACATTCCAATGATTTAATTATGAGAAAGCGTCATTCAATTGTCCCTTGAGATATATTTCGAGAGTCTCACTTTCATTATCAAACAGGATAGAAAAAACTATAAATATAAAAGATGATTCAAACCAATTATAAAATTATTTTAATTATTTAAAATTTAAAATTAAACATTATTTTTTTATGAAAATAAAAATTCTTTAAATTTTAAAATTTATACTAAATTTATACCGAAAATAATTTCAATATAATTTTAATATAAAGTTTGTGTGTTTTGGCTTTTTTAATATCATAGATCAGTGGTGGCAATTAGTGTGTTGCGGCTGGAAAAAGTTTGCCCACTACTGTCATAAATGACTTTTTAAAGTATATGACTACCCTAACGCATTAACCCTACACTGCATGACTTTTTATATTTTATATTTTTACACTTTCACTTAAACTGTAAGACGTTTTAAAAATTGATTTGGTAATACAAAACTATTGAGAATTACATTACGGTTTTTTTGTATTATATTGCAAATATAGCCAATACAATGTAATATGAGAGAACATTTACCGAGAACAAGAGCGAGACAGTTTTTATTCTAATAAGATAATTGTGTATCACCAGTGATACAATATGCAGTGTAGGGTTAATTCAATAGTGTTCAAAATTATTTTTCCTCACTATTTTTAGTAAACGTTTTTCCAAAAATACTGGTGCGTAAGTTTTAGAAAATTAATTTAATTAAACAAATCTCATTTTAACTTTCATCATGTAATAAAAATAAACAATAAAGTAAAAGGAGAATGTATTAAGTATAGTTAGACAACATATACCACACGTGTGCTTACAAAATATGCCTCAGTGTAACAATAGAATAAATAATAAATCATAACATAGTCTAAGGATTCGGAAATTTAAGAATAATTAATAAAATATTCAGGCATTTGTATACATTAGTATGTAATGAGCCCGATGCATCAAAATGCCGCCCACCCCCTAAGACAGACCACCCTTTTTCAAAATGGAGGATTTAATTATGTCTTTTTGTTAGTAAATTCTAGCCATAATTATTTATTTATTTTTGTGATTTTCCATAAGAATAACTAAATAATAAAGTTTATTTAATAAACTCGTCACTTTTGAAATTTCCCACGTCTCGTTCAAATACCTATTTAAACAAAATACTTTAAACAATTAAACCTCCGCCGACCTCAAGATCGAACGTAATCCTCCAACCTCCGAATTAGATCAGACCTTAAATCATGGCTTTTTGGATCTGAGGGTGAGAACTTACTCTCGCTCTCGTTTATGTTTACCTGAAAGGAACTACTGTCCACGCTGTCTTCATTTACATTCTCCGAGGTTAATCTAATGTACGATACATGTAGATTTATCTCATATACGGCTATTGACGTTTCAGAGTTCACACCGGTCACAATTCCAAGTTTCTATGACGTAAAACATCGAGCTCCTCCAGGCATTGTATACACTCTATCACCTGTTTTAAATTTGGATTTCACAGATTGTGCGGTAGAGGGGCTCACAAAATATGTTGTGATCGAAGATTTGCTGGAATGATAGCTACTTATATTATTTTCAATATGGCTTCCAGTTCGGCGAGATTTATGTGAGCTGCATCGTCTGGCTTGCGCAACCAGGTGACATCTTCCACACCTACTGTTCCAATTTCCACAACTGCTCCAATCATTAGACTGGTTGCATCAGACCAAACAATTCCTGATTCAGTATTTATTACGTTCCATTCTTCTCCCACCGGATCTTGTTTCTGTAATTTATCTGCAATCTCTCTCATTACTACTTTTTGATTCCACCCTCTGTCAATAGAAAGTTGTTTATACAAACGAACAAGCCGGTATCAACCAACGTGCGACCGAAAAAATGTCCGATCATTTGACCAGCCCATGAAAATAATTATTGCTTAGTGACACTGATGAACTTCATCAACTTAACTATCACGGTTCCAAATCAATTTTTCATATTTTATGACACATTTTAGTCCAAGGACTCAAGCGCCGTTTATAAAATCTGGATTCTTTGCCTCCAATCCAAGCTTTCGCAGGTGTTTGACCACAGATTCTGCTGAGATCAGACTCGTGTTCACAAAGATATCGTGTACATATGCATCTGTTAATTTACTGATATCTGCGTCCATTGGCAGAACATGTTTCAAAACAGTAGTCATGATTTTTGGCGCGACGTTGAGATTGAACCCGAGCCTTGTGAGGGCAAACGTCTTCCTCTTGAAATTGACTACTTGAAAGGCCACCAATAATTCATCAACTCGTATTTGTAAATATGCTGATTTCAAATCAGTGACAGCAACATCCTCACCCCATCGTCGCCATTTCCTCAATTTCTTCGGACAAGCATCCGCTTGCACATTGTGACTTGAGATATGTTCATTGATTTTCTAATAATTCAAAACTGGTCCCACTTTCCCTTTATTTTTTAGATTATCACTATAAGAGGAAGTACTGCTTTGATCTCTCCACTATAAGGCTGCAACCATCCGCTCTCGATCCAACTTTTTACAGTCCTATTAAATTCATCCTCGACTTTTTGAAGAACTTTATACTTAGATATCAAAGTTATCAGCGCTTGTGGAACATTTTCGATTCAATTCCGCTTCACCGTCAATACCTTTCTATCAAACCATGTTAAGAAATCCTTGTCCTTGATCTGATTGACAGAATACAACATTCTTCTTGATTCCGTTACTCCATGATCAGCAAATTTTTATCATATGTGTTTATTCGCCAACTCTACTCTGGGTCCTCGAACAATTTCACCTTTTTAAATGAATATCGCATCCATCCCGAACAGAACCTCACATCCCGGAATGACATTTTGCGTAACTAAAACATTTAAATTAATTTCCTTACCCATGATTTTCATCGACACAATCTTTCACAACAAATCAATTTACCACTTCCAACCAGAAATACGTTTTGTTAACCCTGAAACTGTAATAGTATTCAATCATAGTTTGCGAGCATCGAGTATCCAAAAAAACTCATTCTATCTACTTGAATTAGTATTATTGGTGCGCAAACATTCCCTTTGGTCGAAATTCCTTAACCATATCGTTTACCGAAATGACTTTACAACTTCTTGCATAATGGCCAGTGTAATAAACTGTTATACTATATTTTTTTTATTGTCTAATAAGGATTGTAGTTTTAATAGTCACGTGTTGCGTGTAGAAAAATTTTTTAAAAAATTAAAAAAACTATATAGCGATAATTTCACCTACTATAGTAAAATTCCATCCCGAACAGAACCTCACATCCCGGAATGACATTTGGCGTAACTAAAACATTTAAATTAATTTCCTTACCCATGATTTTCATCGACACAACTCTCTCACAACAAATTATCGCTATAGAAAAATTGACAAAATAATAAAAAAGTCAATAAAAAAATTAAAGTAAAGAAACATTGAATAATCTGAAACTACAAGAGAATCTGGACAATAATTATTATTCGTGCGCATATTAACTATCGTGCTTTGTACTATTGGAAACTACAAGAGAATCTGGAACAGAAACAACAGCATACAATCCACAATCAAATGGAAAAGTGAAGAGATTACACCGATCAATAAAACAAGCAATCAGAACAAAAACGAATAATAACAACAACTGGTTAGAAAAATTACCAGAAATACTAATAGAATTACGAAACAATCCTTCAAGCTTAAACAATAAAAGCCCTAGCCAATCAGTTTTTGGACACAATACCTAAACCTACCAAAACTTAAAGGACCAAACTTAAAGGACGAAAACGAAAACAAGATAAAAACAACCGATAAAGAATCACAAATACCCATACTAAAAAGTATTCTAAATAACAAAAATAATCAAAAAACCCTAAACCAAACAGAACTGATAATAGACACGGTTTTAGTAAATTATCCCTATAGAAAAATTGACAAAATAATAAAAAAGTCAATAAAAAAATTAAAGTAAAGAAACATTGAATAATCTGAAGCTACAAGAAAATCTGGACAATAATTATTATTCGTGCGCATATTATCTATCGTGCTTTGTACTATTGGAATATTGTGAGTGATTTTTTAGTTTATGTTAATTAAGCAATTTGTTTTTGTTGCTATTTATTTTCATATCATAACAAACATACAAGCACCCCAACTGTCCCAAGACAGTTTTTTTACAGGCGACTCGGTTGGGCTCAACAAATTTCTAAGAATAACAAATTAACAAAGCAATTAGTTTATAAGTTAATAAGAACATTTTATAGGTAAGATCATACATAACAGCCAGTATTACCACACTCATGGGATTTTAATTTCATTCATTGAGACCTTACATGGCCATCTTTTCCACACTCGTAACATTTGACGAAACTTCTAGAAATGGCACGAGCATGATTTATCAAATCCAATCCATAGCACGTTGACAGAGACTTTGTTCTTTCTACCAATTGTGCCAGGGGATTGAAATGGTATCAGGACTGGCCCTTATTTGGACTACTAGGTCAGGTGGTAAACTATTCAGAAAAAATAACTTCAGCAAGCCATCTGGTTCTTTCCCAGTGAGTTCCATCAGTGTTCTGAGAGTTCCCAAGTGCACACCCAGATTTTCATTAGGTTTTTAATGCATTTTCTTCAATTCAGCTACTGCCATCCAAGGATTTTTGCCAAATGTCTTTCCCAATGTTGTGAGTACATATTATAACGATATCTCTTTTCCTGAATTTTCCTCTAGCATATCAAATGTTGCATATGCATTCCCAGCCAGAACCAACGGTACAATTTCCAAAGGCTTCTGCTTCCCCAAACAGCTCTTCTTCATAAATTCCCTGACATCATTTCAAATCCCGAGAACCTGAATCAATTTTAGTGGCCGCGATAGCTTCATATTTTCCATAAAAATAGCTAAATAACAAAGTTTATTTAATAAATTCTTCACTTTTGAAATCTCCCACTTCTCGCTCTACTTCCTATTTAAACAAAATACTTAAAACAATTACAATTATTTAATAATTTCTTTGTATGTTAATTCAAACCAGAATTATTTTCATATCTATATCATAATTGTTATTTTATCCTTTACTTTCTTTTCATTTTCCGCATGCATGGTACTTTAACAATCAGTACTTTATGCATTCAGTTTGCAGTTCGTTGCATTATTTGTATTTTTATTTCCTTGAAACATGTCGCAATTACTTTGTTTTACTTGGTGTTATCATGTCATTTTAATTTCACTCTGTTAGATACATGTGTGTAATTTTATTTGATGCATTAAAACAAATCCAAAATTGCATTAGTTTTCCCTAATAATAGTCACTTCAAATTATTTCAGCTTTTAAAGTAATCAGTAAAAAAGGAAAACACGTAAGCCCTCATTGTCGTAAATTATTAAGGAATTTGACAATAATGAGAATATATGAAAATAAATATAAATCCTAAATAAAAAAAACGTCTTAATTTTTATAAATCTTTTTTTGTTGTTTATGATGTAAACCTTTTTTATTTTTAAAATTACCGATTCTGACAAAAATATGTAATTAATGAAAATAATTATTGAGATCCCTTCTAAAAGATGAAAATATTCAGATAAAATAAATCAGAAAATATGCTGTTCGTGTTGTTGTCAAGAATGAATTATGAAATCGCAGAATTGCCGTAAATTTGTTTATATATTGTTTGTGTTCAAAAAAGATTTTTGTTTAACTTTTTGATTTAGAAAATTTTAGATTTTAAATCCTTTTGAAATTATTTAAAATTATGGTTGAAACTCAGAATGGTGTGCAGAGTAAATAAAATATAAATGTTAACACAAAAACGCATTACAGTTAAAGTATACATCTACTAGTAAATGCATAACGTGAATTTTTAGACAATAATAAAATAATAATAAAATGTATATATATATATATATATATATATATCAGTGGTTTTTAACCTTTTGGTAATGAAGTAGCACTTTCTCATCTAAAAATATTTTGCGGAACAACTGGAGTCCTTTCAGCTAGTTACCGATCGAGAACGAAGGTACAATATTTGCGCAAAGCGCAAAACCTATCTACACGTTATCGTTGGTGTTGTGGGGAGGCGGGAGGCCCCCACACCGCGAGAATTATTTTGAAAAAGTATCCGTGAAATTACAATTTTAAAACATTTCAATGTCAAAATGAAACTAAATTGAATTCTGAAAAAGCATATATTTCTGAATTTATTGAAAAATACAAATACAATAAAAATACAAATAAATTAAGAATATTATTAATAATATTTGAATTGAATAATTTTAATGGGATACTTGAGCCTGGCGATTTTTACAGGTATTAGCAATGTCTAGTTTCATGTGTGAGATTGTTACACGCATTTCTTCTTCTATAATCACCAGCCTTTTACATTTCACTGTCTTGATATTGGTTAATGTTGAAAAACCAAGCTCACATAAATATGATGTTGAAAATAAAAGTAATAAAAGTTTAATGGCTTTTTCGGAAATTGTTTTAAATTCTGTTTGAACGGATATCTAAAATTCTTCAATTGTTAATTCGTAAAATTTCATTTCGAGAGAACGATCTGTTGACAACGTAATAAATTCTTCCTCTTCTGTTAACGAAAAATGATAGTTTGATCTGTCGGCTCCGGTAAATTTTTTCTTCTAATAATTCTAATTGTTGAGTAATAATATATATTATTTCATCGGCATTGTGATTTTGAATTTGAACTGAAGGAAACATGTCTATTGTTCTTTTTTGAATTATACATGTTCTCCAAGACGAAATATATTTTTGAAATGCTGATAGTTTATCAGAGGATGTTAAAATATTTTCGTTTTACCTTGTATACAATATTTAAATAATAAAAATATCGGCTAAATATGCGATTTTCATGCTCCAAATATTGTTCGTTAAATAAGTTTTAAAAGCATTGTTACTTTCGTTTTCAAAAAATATGGATAATTCACTTTTTTATATTTTTTGCTAAAATATTTCTCAAAGTTTCCTATCAATACTAAATTATGTTTGAACCACATCAATATATATAAAGTTTTTATTGAAAACGACATTGAAAGCGATCATAGAAATACTTGCTTCAGCAATAAACGTTCCAATGAAAGCATGGACACTTGAATTGGCGATTGTACTAAAATTGTTGATGAACTCGCATTTGCGCATGTAATCTCCAGTATCATACGATGTGAAAGTATTGAGATCTTTATCTGGAATAACTTTGTTCATTAACTCCTTTTGGAAATCGAAGATGGATGGGTCAGTCCTGCTCTCGTAACGAACTTTATCATGAAAATGACTATAATCACGAATTAGTATTCTAAGGAAAATTTCTTTGGTTGAATAGAAGGTGTTGATGATCAAACTCATCGACAGAGAGATCACAGCTAGGAAAACAAAGGTTTCAGCTTCTCGAATGTTTGGCATATATTTTATTGATTTTGATGAGAGTTAACGTTTGAGATGTCGAATGATGAATTGATAGTTTTAAAACAATAATTTTAATTTAATTAATTTAATAATATATTTTAAGTTTAATTATTAAGTTGATATTTTTATTAATATGGAAGTCAGAGGCACTTCGTTAAATATCATTTTATTTTTTCTTTAACCCCTTAACGCACTTTATTTTTTGATACAACGGCAAAAATAGTCAAAAATATAGTCAAAATGAATATAAATTATTTTTTATTCAAAACTTTTTTTATTACACCACCCGAGATATAATCGTTAGTGAATCATAAACAAAACTTTATATTACATATACCCGAGTCTCTCTCGGGCATGCACAAATTTGCCAGAACACTTAACCGAGTTACGCTTGTGCATGTGCGTTAAGGGGTTAAACACAGAACTTTTGACATGTTTAGAAATAATATTCTTTATAATTTATTCGCAGCTAATTGTTTTTCAAAGAATTTCTTACTCTGATTTCAAATTTTGTAAATGTTTATGTTTTAAAATCATTCCGTAAAACATTTGCTTCATTAAATAATAAAAAACTAAAAATTATAGTAAGACATAAATTTTTAATTTGGATGAGTTCAATTATATTTTTAACCCTTTTCGAAGATCCTTGAGCCTTCTGCACTTTCTTTTGTTTTTGCGCTGGAATTGCATTAAAACGCATTAGTGAAGAATTTTATGTTGAATAGAAAACAAAATATTGATCTATACAGTGGTCGCAAACATTCCAAAAGCAGCTGATGGGGCATATTTAAAAATAATATAATGAATTTTGGTTATTTTAATTTCAATTTATTTCATGAACTTTACAGAAATATTATTCATTTTATTAATTTCATAGAATGTTCATTTATTTGCTTAGAAATATCCAATATTAATTGTTGGAAGAATATTTTTATATTTTATTTGAAATAATATATATTTAATATATATAAAATATAAATACCCTAAGCCAACAAAAAAGTTACTTTTCTGAAAAATTTAATGGTGCAGGGTTTTTCTATATGAATGTTTTTATTAAATATAAGTTTTTTTAACACTAGATTTACGGGTAAAATAGCCTCAAAAATAGGTATACCTAATTCGATAAACGAAATGAGGGAGCGGGTAGAAACGAGTAATTAATATTTACCTATATTTCATGACATATCTAAAAACCAACATATGTATTCAAAAAATAATAAATCAGTATTATATATATGTAGCAATAGAATTTAATAGATATGAAATTTGAAACCCGTCAAATTGACGGGTTTCGTAAATCTAGTGTTAAAGTTTTAATATTTATCTTAAAAGTTTTATTAAAAGTTACAAAAGTTTCGTACATTTTTTAAGTCTAAATGAATTAATAGAGTAAATTAATAGAGTATCAATTTAATAATTGAACTAAAAATATATTATTAAATTAATTAAATTAAAATAAAAAAATTAAAAACTATTGTTTAAATAATCCTTTACTTTGGACTTTTTCGAAAATCATCATCAAATTCAATTTAAAAAATCATCAAATTCAAACATGTCTAACGAAGTCACTGAAGTTGTCACTGAAGTCGAACAAGTTGAAGAAGTTGCTGAAGAAGTTGAAAAATCATCAAATCGATTCAAAATGTATGGATCAAATAGGCCAGAAATGAAGGAAACAGAAACCTTCGTCTTATTAACAATGATATCTCTGATGATGGTCAAGATCTTCAACAATGTTAATTACAATAAATTCTTTGTTCAAATTAATTGTATGTCTCTACATTGCATATCATATAATGTAATTAAATTTAATTCAAAACCATTAAATCCTTCTTCAGACTTAATATTAAATGCTTCTTGAATATCATTATATTGCTCAAGAATTGGAACTAATTCTTCATCATCAAAATTGTCGGAATCTGGATCGTCAGAATTATTATCACCATTATCTTCATTTGTTTGACTAAGATTGTTATCACTAGAAACATGAAGCTTCGCTTTCTTGAAGGCATTTTTACATATTTAGAAGTGACTTCATTTCGACTTTTCAAGAACCCAAACATCTTCATAAGTCGCGTGTCTCATTCTGTTTGTTTTAGTGAAAATGTGTATATCACTAACCATCCAATTTTCCCACTTTTGCGTATTTTGTTTTTTCAAATGACTTATTTGCAGACAAATCGAAATGTTGCAACTTTTTAGTTAGTCCGCCAGGTATTACTGCTAATTGGGAATACTTTTGTACCATCTGTTTTATGTCAGGAGTGAGATGTGAGCGATGAGAATCATAAATTAAGAGAGATTTTGGTCTAAAATGAACTTTTTCTTCTACGCCAAACCTTTTCAAGCCATTGGTTCATAACTTCTTCATTCATCCATCCTTTTTGTGATACTTCGATCACAATATATTTTGTAAAATTTACTTTTGGCATAGTTTTCCGTTTAAATATTACCATTTGGCTCCATCAGCAGTAAAACATAAAACAACTGTTTTAGTGTCAGGCATGTCAAAACTAACTGGTACTTCATCCCTATTCCCAAATTGAGATAAGTCAACATTTTCTTTAAGTTTAGAGACATCGTCTCGAAATATAGCGAATTTTTCTTCCCAAAAAAGTGGGTAGTAGCTGACCAACAGACGTAACCGCACGTACGGACAGTTGATTTCTTTTCATAAAATGATATCACCTGTAATGTACAGCTATTTTTCAAAAATTGACCTACAAAAAGCATATCATCAGATCCCAATTAGAAAAGAGGACATAAAAAAGACAGCAATAACAACACCGATCGGCATGTTCGAATACAACCGAATGCATTTCGGTCTACGAAACGCCGCAGCAACTTTCCAACGATTCATGGATCAAACAATGAAAAACAACAAAAACACAATCGCTTATCTGGACGACATCCTAATAACAAGCCCAGACAAAGAAACACATCTAAAGGACGTGGAAAAAGTGTTCAAAACGCTGGACAATGCAAAACTAAAAATAAACACTCAAAAGTGCGAATTTATGAAAACGGAAATAAATTTCCTTGGTCACACGCTAAACGACAAAGGAACACAACCAATAGAAAACAAAATAAACAATATAAAAAATTACAAACTGCCGACAAACACAAGAGAGTTGAGGAGATTTCTAGGAATGGTAAACTTTTATCATGATCGAATTAAATTGGATAGCACGTTATGGCCAACCGAAAACAATCATAACTGATCAAGGCAGACAATTCGAATCAGAAATGTTCAAAATACTGTGCAATAAATACAATATCAAAAGAAATCGAACAACAGCTTACAACCCACAATCAAATGGGAAAATTGAACGGTTTCACAGAACATTAAAAGAAAGCATCAGGACAAAAGCCAATGACCAAAACTGGTTAAACCAACTTCCAACAATATTAATCGGACTAAGAAATAGCCCAAACTCAACAGATAATGAAAGTCCAGCATACAAAATTTTCGGAAAAGCAACAAACTTGCCATCACTTAAATCAGATACAATCAAAAACACCAATTGATTCCACCTCTAAAGCCATCAATACCTCTTACAATTGCTATCAATCGAATATCAACTGTTGAAATTTTCCTTTTCTCTTCACGTGTGGCTATAATCCATTGTTCTAATTCTGACTCTAATTCTGACCAATATGGAAGACCTCCTCTACGGATACACTTTCCTAATGGCATCAAATTTAAGAAATTCCTTTTTTCTCCAATCTCTGACAATACTTTCATCCACACAATATTCACGACCCACACTTCTGTTGCCTTTTTCCTCAGCATATTTGACTACTTTTAATTTGAATTCGGCGGTATATGACTTACATTTTGGTGGCATTTTTGTTTGTTTTTATTTTAAATCCATAACATTTATAATTTCAACAGAACATTTTCAAAACTAATAGATATTATTTAAAATTATTATTTTATTATTTAACAAGATTTATATTTGTATTGAATTCAAGTTCGTAAACAATAACAAGTGTTTTTCACAAGTTTAAAAGAGGGCTTATTTAGTTGGTTGTCAAGTTTATTGTAAGGATGGGTATACGCATGTATTAATACACCCAATTCCGAAATTTAATAACCTCTATAATTCATGTTGGTGTGTACACCAGTTGAGGTGAGTCACCATTTACTTGAAAATGAAGTTATTCAATTTCATTTATTCAATTTATTAAAAATGGTTTTCAGCTAATTTTTTTAATTTCAAGTAACTTTTAAGACTTGAATTTTGATTTTATATAATTATGAGATCATTATTCAAGTTCTTAAATATTACTGTTAGTCGGCATTTATAATATAACATTAATAATAATTAAATTTCAGGTTTTTTTTAGGAATTTTACGATATTCAATGATTTTTTATTTGAAATTATTTCAATAAAATGTAAGTTAGATATATTTTTAACTAAATAAATAAACTAATCACCGAAGACATTTAAGCCGAATTTTGTCATCTTCTGTATATCTATGAAAATATTAATTTATTAAAATAATTTATTTAAATTTACGATTTGCGAATTTCTTTCTGTAAATCAAAAGATCTCGAAGGACCTTCTTCAATATTTGAAATGCTGCCTTCACACATAATATAAAATATTTTAATGTTTTGTAATTTAATTAATAAAACTTACATT
Organism: Schmidtea polychroa; assembly: GCA_959609185.1. Classification (NCBI taxonomy): domain Eukaryota; kingdom Metazoa; phylum Platyhelminthes; order Tricladida; family Dugesiidae; genus Schmidtea; species Schmidtea polychroa. Next base: position 56,622 of record CAUHTR010000143.1, on the reverse strand, counting down.
GTATTTTCTTCTTTTTTCTCTGAAGCTCAAGGTAGAGCTGTCGGAATCTAAATTAAAAGTATTTTCTTGCATTTTTTAATAATTTAAAAATAATTATATTTTAACAATATGTTAACAATATGTAAACGGTTATTTATTTCGGAACAAAAACCTATATAAGAAATTTGCATGCAGTTTTCATTATGTGTTTTGTGTTGGTGTGTTCAATTATTTTTCTCTCACCTTCACAAATCCTATAATAAAGTTATTAAATTTCGGAACAATAAATTTCTAGACACAGGTAAGTTTGTGTGTTCATATACTATAAATTTATTGATTTTTTTTAGATTATAGAAGTTATTAAATTTCGGAATTAGGTGTATAGCATTTGTATGACAGCATGTAAAAGTACATTCATACGTAGAAATTATATTGACTCTATTTGAAGTGCGGTTTATGCGTGAAGAATTTTACTTTTTATGGAAATTATTGAAATTTATAAAGCGCGGGTTATACGCAAGAAATTAGGGTAAATTACAAAACTGTAAAAAAATGTTATCTATTTTTTTTCTTTAATAATTATTGACTGATTAATAAGGTTTATAAAATATTATATTATGTAACTGGAAGCTGCCCGCAGTCGACCATTTAGAAAACAACTGGTCTAGAAGGAAATAAAGGTAAAATAAAAATATAATGAAGACAAATGTGATAACAATTAAACATTGAAATATATGTTAGCCTTAACTCTATGAAAATTTGCGAGTAAAAATTATACAAACTCAAATTGAGCAAAATAATTTCAATAAAATTGTGTACAGTTCGAACATAAAAAAAACAATTTTATATAAAAAAAACAATAAATAATTTTCACTGATTCTTGTCAGTGGCAGACATCGAAATGGAATGTTTTCGCGAACAAATTTAGCGATCGCTATCGTCTGAGAACTAAAAGATATCAATAAAAGTGCCTAGAAAACCAATTAATTAATTATATTTCATTCAAAAAACATTATTTAACTCGCTTTTAATTTTTCTCCCGTCGTGAAAAGCGAAGTCATCGCTTCAAAAACACAATCCCGACGAAATATCTATGCGAGAGAATTTTCTCCCGCCAATCCCGTCCGAAAATGAGTTGATTTTGACGTGTTGACTGCATGTGAATCCAGCAGAATCTACAGTCGAATTTGTAAGAAAACTATTGAAAAATATACTTTTCTCCGAGTCATGCGATTCCATCAGTCACAATCTTTGATTGTAGTTTATTCTGAAATCGCCCATAATTTCGTTATAATCGCATTTGGGTGTTGGAATTGTTTGTTTGTATGACGAGATATTTTCTCCCATCTCCCATTGAACATGTGCTGTACTGAATATCTGGAATAACGTTGCTACGCAACATGTATAATGATAATTTGCAAAATTATATTTAATAGAAATCTGTAAATTCTACGGTTTTATGATGCCTCAATTTTCGTCGATAAATCGGTTTTGATTGGTGGAATTTTCACTGAATATTCCCATTCTATTCGAATTGGAATTTTCTTTTTTTGATATTCGTTTATTTTATATTATTCTTATTAATTGTGATTTCGATGTCCCGGCCAGATATTACAATTGAAACTGTCGAATTTGGTGAGAAGAAACGATTATCTGTCTTTGAATTATCGGAACATAGACATACCGAGGAATCTTTAATTTACAAAAAGTAACATTTTAAAATATTAATTATATAATAATAATGATAATAATAATAATAATAATAATAATAATAATAATAATAATAATAATAATAATAATAATAATAATAATAATAATAATAATAATAGTAATAATAATAATTATAATAATTATAATAATTATAATAATAATATAATAATAATAATAATAATAATAATAATAATAATAATAATAATAATAATAATAATAATAATAATAATAATAATAATAATAATAATAATAATAATAATAATTATAATAATAATAATAATAATAATAATAATAATAATAATAATAATAATAATTATTATTATTATTATTATAAGTTTTATTTTAATTGTTATTATAATGTTATTATATTTTGAAACAATTAAATGAAAATTTAAGCCTTTTGATGCGAATAATATATTTAATACAAATGAAAAAATTTTCGACTAGAAGATAGTCCTTTTCAATTTCAGTGAAATCTTATAGCCGAAAATCATTTCATTTGTATTAAATATATTATTCGCAGCAAAAGGCTTAAATTATCATTTAATTGTTTTAAAATTTAATTAATGCTGCTACCAAGTAATCATCACTTTTTAATTGTTATTATTATCATCATTATTGTAATAATAATAATAATAATAATAATAATAATAATAATAATAATAATAATAATAATAATAATAATAATAATAATTATTATTATTATTATTATTATTATTATTATTATTATTATTATTATTATTATTATTATTATTATTATTATTATTATATTAAATAAATAAATGATAAGATAAGTCTTTGCTGCAAATTATTATCATGTGAAATTTTCGATTATAAAATAATTCTTCTCAATCCATTTCAGAATTAAGATGGAATTTTTAATGTTTGTTTTCTTTTAATATTTCTGAAAGTTCTAAAAAATATTTTTAAAAACATTTTAAAACTAATTCTAAATACCATTATTCAATGCTTTAAATTTCATTTTTTGACGTTCTTATAATTTTTTAAATTAAAATTTAAAATTTTTAAAAATATCTATAAGAAATCTATCAAGCTAATCATCTTTAACATTGTGAAACATTGTAAATTCTTCAATGTAAATTCTAACATGTGAAAAAATATTCCAACAAAATCAACAAACAATCAGGTTTAGGATTTCAGGGGCGTTTTGCTAGTATTGATGGTTGGATGATCATCTTTGATAAGAATTGCTTTGTGAAGTAAAAAAAACTATTGTTATCCCTGACTATACTTTATTTGAACTGTTTTTTTTCATTAACCGACATTGTTGGCAATAACTATATACCGAAGATTTTCCAGAAGGAGCTAGGGATTGTTTAACTCTTCAGTGTCTCACAGTTTCCCATATATATATATATACTGTAATCATAAATATCTGCAAAACTAATAAATTAAATAAATTAAATTAACTTAAATAATCAAAATTTGTTCTTTTAATTAAATTATATAAACAATTGTCAAATTCTTTTTAGATTTTTATCTCTCTATTCTAGGGGTGTCCAACCTTTTTGTGTTGGGGGCCATATTTCGAAATTTTAAAAGGTCCGGAGGCCACATGTAAATTGGCGTAGTTGACCGCATCAGAAAATATGATCGTAATTTAGTATGACTATTACTATTATACTTAATAAATAAACCGCAATACAATAGTATTTTTTAGCATAATTATAATTAAAAATAATAAGTAATAAAAATTTAATCATGTGTCCTGGAAAATAATTCGATAGATATTATGTCTAATCTTTTACTTCTGGATTTTTATTTCAATAACATGAAGACAGAAACTTATAAAACTTACTAAATCGCATGACAAGGACTCATATAATATTAATGTATTCGGATTAATTAAATTCCACGGGTATTCAATGTCTTCTGCCCTACAGGAATTAATGAGATATTTGACATTGTTTCTATTTGCATAAAAAGTCGACATCTGCTGCAACAGTGGATGTGGTAATTTTAAGGATTCCTGATAAATATTCATCTGTGAGAGCGGATCGAGTCTTTGTTTTCACATTTTCAGTCTGGAAAAAAGCTGTTCACAGCAATATGTGCTGTCAAAAAGTGCAATATACCTGCGACCATGTTTGGCTAGGTTAGGAAAAGACTCTGATGAAACATACTGCTTGTAAAAGGAAACAAGGTCATGCTGATCGTAAGCAGTTTTTAAATTGCTGTCATTGTGAATGTCGATTATTTCGAGTTGAAATTCATTAGGTGCATCAGAGGTATCGATATTAAATGGATTACTAATCATGTTCATGTCATCCGCATGTTGTTGGAAATCCTGAAACCTCTCTTCGAATTCATCAATAAATTTGCTAACAAGAGTGGAGTACTTCAAATGAGCCAGCGTTTCAGGCAATCTAGTTCTTAGTGTTGTGAAATATAACAGGTTCTTCTGATCTAAGTGTTTCCGGAAAAGTTTCAGTTTTTGCAAAAACGCAAGAACACACATACATTTTATAGACCAGTTGATCCTTACCTTGGAGTTTGACATTAAGATCTGCAAAATGTTTGGTCATATCCACAATAAAAGCCAAGTCATTCAACCACTGCTGTTCATCGAGGAAGCCAACATCTTTTCCATTTTCTGTCATAAATGTTTTTATTTCGTCCCGAAGTGACCAAAACCTGGTTAATGTGTTTGCCCTACTTAGCCAACGGACATGGCACAGTGATCTGATCCAAGCTCTTCAAGGAAAGCCTGAAATTGTCTGTGGTTTAGCACACGAGACCTTATCACATTGACTGTTGAAACTGTATTGTCCATTACATGTTGCATGCTCAAGACCTTTGCACATAGCTGTTCTTGGTGGATGATGCTATGACGACTGACAATTTTGTGAGGTACTAATTTTTCCATTAAAGATAAAAACCCATCGTGTCTACTTGTCATTGAAGGGGCTCCATCTGTAATTAAACCAATAAATTTAGTCTCACGAAAATTAAATTCTGTGAGGACCCTCTTGACCTGATCCAAAATATCCCTCTCCGTTGTAGTGCCTTTCATTGAACATATATCCAACAGTTTCTTGACAATGACAAACTTTCCTATTACTCCGCGTACAAACACCGACAGTTGAGCCGTATCGCTATTGTCCGTGCTTTCGTCGAGCTCAAGAGAATAAAATTCGCATTCAGCAAGTCTTTTAATGAGACTTTCTTCTATGTTGGGTGCGAGCTCGTCAACTCTTCTAGCAACCGTTTGATGAGAAAGACTGACTTTCTCTACTTCTGACTTCTTTTCTGGACAGATCATACCAGTAAACAGCCTGAGGCATTCCTTAACAAATTCACCATCGGAAAATGCTTTCCTCCGCTTAGCTATAGCTTCAGCTATTTAAAAACCTTACTTTGGTTGAAGCCTCAGACTTGTTGCTGACTGCTGTAAACAATGACTGTTGTCCGAAGACGCTCTGTTTCAACGAGTTCACGCGATCAATTTGAAGTTGATTAGTCAGGCTGTTGTACCTGTCGCCATGCTTTGTTAAAAAATGTCGCTTAACATTGTACTTCTTTGCAACGACAATTGTTTCTTGGCATATTAAGCACATTATCCTACCGAAGCGTTCCATTACAAAATAATCTACAGTCCAAGATGCTGTGAAAAGTCCTTCTTCTGCGTCAATTTTTCATTTTTTGCTAGTATTCATATTCGCCGCCATTTTTCTCTACGAAATAAAAAAACATATCAGTTAAAAATTGATTAATTTATTTTATAACAGAAATATCTTAATATTAGTAAGTAAGTTTAGCAATACGCGTTTTTTTGAAAAAACTACCTGACTGATTCCAGTTCGTGCAGCAGCAGTTGAGAAACGGCTCTTTTTCTATCCACAGTGTGAAACAGTTAATTTCACTTGCGGAAGCGTTATAAATGTGATCGTAATGGCGCCGCTGTAGCACAAATATATTACCACTTCACACCAAAATGTTCACATGAAGGCTAGCAAAATAAATCGATTTTTTACCTTCACGCGAAAGTAGCCATTTGGACACATTCAAGCTTCACGCGCGCGTAAAGTACATCACAGCGCCTTATATCATCGTTTGTAATGATTGAAAATTAACGAAAAGCATGGAGTGACAAATATTTTTGGGATAATGTTGCGGGCCGCAAAGAAGACCTCGGCGGGCCACGTGTTGGACACCCCTGCTCTTTTCTGATTAGAAGCCTTGTAAATGTGCCGGCTTTTTGTTTGTATTTTGTCTTATTGGATATTTCTATTGGTTTCGCTTCTTGTCTCAAAATTTCAGGTATTTCGTCATCTATCATATTTTTCTTTTTACTTCTTACACTTGTCCTACAACTATCCCTTTCCGTCACAATTTCATCTGATTTACTAGGAATTATTTTTATTTGATTATAATTTCGATTAATTATTCTTCCATCCGTTTTACTCTTAGCTCCATCTTCCAATCATTTTTAGTTTATATGATTTCATAAAGTCCAATATGTATTGCTTCCAAACCTTTCATTTGTTCAGGTTTAACAAGAGTCCAATCTCTCACCTCTACTTTTATGTGTTCTATTTATTTTTGTTGTAAATTCTTTCCATATACTTTCTTGTTTTCTCTGACCTCATTTTGATTTTCTGTCCAATTTGATTAATATCATTTCTTAAAATTTCAATAAACTCTTCTACGTTGGATGTTTCAATTATTTCTATTTCCACTTCCCTTCTTCTCGGTTTCCTTCCAAAATTTATTTCAAAAGGCATATATTCAGTACTATATTTCTTAATCTATACTCTATCGTCGCTATAACGTTTATCCATTATTATGTTTCAGTTCGTTCAATGTTACCGTTATCATATTTTTACTAGTTCAAAAAGCCTTTCTATAATCCCATCAGACTGAGAATAGTATAGAGAGATATTACTGTTTTTTAATTCTCATTATTCTACACAAAATTATTTGCTTTAAAATTTGTTTCTTGATCAGAATGAATTTCTTTCTGGGCTTCCGGTCTTTGTTATTCGTTGTTCCCATATAGGTCTTGCTACCATTTCAGGTGTTATTTTACTCAAAGGTATAAGGCAAAGAAATTTTGAAAGGTAATCAATAATTACAAGAATATATCGGTTTTCCTCTCTTGTCATAGGACCTATGATATATATCTGTATAATCTCCCACGGTCTATCTCCAACAATTAAAACTTTACAAGGGTGCTTGTATTTTTCCGTTTACATCTTTGTTTTGTTGACACGAACGACATTTCCGAATTACCTTTCTTACGATTTCCACTATCTTTACCCAATAGTACCGTTCTTTTGCTATTCTCAATATGTCCCTGCTCTCGATGTAACGTTATTTCTTTGTCTTTCTACAATTATTTTTAATATACCTGTTTCTTTCTTTGAAGGAGTTGTTCTTATATAACTTCAATTTATTTTTTTCTCAAAACATTTAACTATATTGTTTACATTTTTACATTCCTTCTCCTGATTTTTAACGATACATTTCTTATTGAATTTTTTTGAATTATTTCGTCAACTATATCCCCAATTTCCTCCAAAACTGTTCCTGCGTGTAACTGTTTTGTCCCTTCCACCTGGATGCTAATCTTTATCAAAATAAATCCATCCGTACTTGTAGCTAATCCATTTATAATAAGTAGCCCCTCTCTTCCATATTCTGTTTCTTTCCGGTAAATAGGCAATTATTTATATTCCCGCTATTCTTTCGCTATACCATCCCTTTAATTCCAATATTTTCCTTCTCCTCTCAAAAACCCGTTTTCAGATAAAATTACTATTACCTACCGTGAATTATATATTTATAACGTCCATAAAATAAGAATCTTCAAATAATTTATTTCAAATACAACACTATATTTTTACAATAATATTAAAACACACGATGTATTTCAGGAGTTTTTTCATTGTCAAATATTGATATTTTCAGAAGAACAGATTTCATTTTTCATACATTTCATTCACATCAACATACTAAATTTATCATTTTAAATTTATAAACATTATAAAAATGTTAATTTTAAAATACTATTTTAAAAATAATTTATATAATTACATCACTTGGGAAAAGGCTGTGCCGAAAATTCGTGAATATAAAAAAGACATCAATATTTTAACTGATTCATAGTCAAAAAATTTCTAATAAATACAATGTCAATTGAAAAAAAATCAGAGGTGAAAATTGAAAAAAGTTCTTTTAATCTTTAAAGTTAATATTTAATTTTTAAATATGTACTTATAATTTCCATTATTGATTTATCATGTGTTCATTCTTATAATGGATTCACTACCAAACGCTCCATAGCGGGCTTTAATAGTTTTCGATCTTGAAAGAAATGATATTTTTATTCCGTCTATTTCAGGGATGCACAACCCGTGGCCCGCGAGCCGGATGCGGCCCTCGTTGCAAGTTAAAAAACATAAGAAACTCCCCGTGAATTACGACAATTTTATGAAAGAATGTAGAGTCTAAATCAACGTCTTCAAATTATAGATCACTTTATTTTTGACATGTTTTAAGAGGTGCAAGCTTTTCAATTAAAACTGCATTTCTTTCAATCACATCTGATGTCTTGCAATCTTTTCCATTTTGAGACTTGCTTTTTGAGATGGAATATCAGTGCGACTTTTAAGGATGCCATGAAGCACGTGGAACGTTGATTCAGGAATTCAAGAAACGCTTTCAAGACATCAGAGAAAAGAACAATTTATTTAATTTCATAAACAATCATTCTCACTGTACGTTAGAATCTGTTCCTGATGAGTTTCAGTTTGAGGTCAACGATCTTCAGAGTTTTTAAAGAAAATAGCATTTTGGCATTTTTTAAGAATCCTTGTCCAGACCAGAAGTTCCCAAACTTTTTTCTTTCGTAGGCCACTTGCCCAGTTTTTCGGTTTTTGGTAAACCCCCTGCTGCTGAAAGATTTAAATTTCTAACTGTAGTGGAGTATAATGGGAAAAAATTTAAAAGAACACATGTTAAGTTTTATACATTTATTAATTAAATTCCAATAAAAATGAACGCAATTAAAATCATTTGTCTGTTACATAAAATAACTTAGCAAAAAATAAATGTATTTAATGGGAGAGATGAGCTTGGTGCTTCATTAATAAATTTTCAACATTTGGCATCAATTTTGTAATATTTAATCTCAGATCTCTTCGGTTAATGATGTCCAGTTTGTGTCTTTTTTTGTTATGAGTCTGGCAACCACTAGGTATGAAGATGGAAAAGCAATTAAAAACTTTCTCGCGATATTCCATAATGCAGGAAAGTAACAGGTATATCTTTTTCAAGCCAGAATTTCTGATATCCGTTTGGGAAAATCAGCACAAACCGACGTTTAGCCTCAGCTAGGGATTCGAAGAAATCGAGAGTATGAAAAGGGTAAATACAAAATAGGCAGTTTAGGGAAGACGAAAAGATAGGATCGGGAGATACCTATAAAAGTGAAAAGGAACTAAATCAAATACAAAAGAAAAGAGTTGGTCAAAAAGAAGCTAGTGAATAAAAATTTTAATATTAGATTTCGTCAAGGCATCAACACCGAGCGGAGAATCGGTCAAACTCAAAAAACTTTGGTTATTAATTATTTGATTTTAAAAAAAATACTTTTTTGTAATTCAATATACGTTGGGTAGTTTGTTGTTTTGTTATTTTCAATTAAAGGGATTTGCGGAGTCAAAGAATACCGACTCAAATTATTCAAACCCAACAATTTTGTTTTAAATAGCTTTTAAATCCACGATAACGCCCAACCATGGCAGGTGCTCCATCTGTTGCTACTAATATTATATTTGATAAAATAATTGCTTTTTCCATGAAGTAATCCTTCAGAACATGAACTATTGATTCCCTTTAGTGTCGTTTATCAAAGTTCTCGCAAAGAGCAGTTTTCTTGATCCATAATAAAACGGATATATGCCAATAATAATGCTTCATTACCAGGTAAAGTTGACTCGTCCAGCTGTACAGACAAATGAGTCATTTGCAAATAATTGCACATTCATTTCATCAATATATCTTTGAACTGTGTTGTTACTTAAAGAAATTCTTTTAATGATTTCAGATGCAGGTTTGTGTAAAACAGTTTTTACCACCTCTTCAACGGCTGGCAAAATTAACTCTTCTTCGATAGTATGCGGTTTACCGGATTTTGCTATAACTAGCGAGATATTCTAAGACACCCGCAAACCATCATCGTTTCTTTGTGAGATCGAAGTGAACATTTTGTCCAGCGTGGGTCTCTTCTGAAATTTCTCTTTAAGTGTTTAAAAGTATTTCAAATCTTTATCTTTTTTATCAGTGTGACATCTTCTCAGATGAACCTTCAGTTTAGATGGTTTGGCTTCATTGATTAAAACTTTGTTTCATAAACTTTAACCCAATGTAGATATGAGGAAAAACTTCCCATCGTAATCTTTAATCGGTATTAGCCACTCTTCTGATTGTGTCACTGGACTTTTTGAAATTCATTCCAATATAAACTCTGTTAATTCTTTGCTTAAAACATTTATATCAGTACCGGTATCAAATAGTGCTTTTACCTATTCTCCTTCGATTTTGCAAGATATTATTGGTTTATTTGCACATTTTTCTGACCTATTATTGATATAACTGTCGATGCTATTTTACTTAGTTATTTAAACCATGCTCACGAGGCCGTGTTATATATATATATATATGTCTTCTCAATCACCTTATATAAACAAAATAATATATTAATAAAATTTTCTCAACGATTTACTATTATCAAATTCGCTTATTCTTTCTTATCATTATCGGAAGTAATTTTTAGCTGTCTTAATTTCAATATATTTCGTGAATTTTAAAGAAATATTAATCATTTTATTCGTTTCATAAACCGTTAATTAATTTGCTCAGAGAAATCCAATGTTGACTATTGAAGAATATTTGTATATTTATTTAAAAATATATAATTATTAATGTATGATGAGAAAGTGTGATGAATTAATAAATTATGATGAATTTTGCAATATGTGAAAACAATCTTTCTCCAACAATTTATAATTTTGTTTGAATAATATTCTCTGCACAATTTCCAATTGTCTTTTTTTTAATTAAAACAACTGTTATTTTATTTTTATAGTTTTAGTGAATTTTTGTAAGAATTCATGGTACTTCCGTGTTATCTTACCCCCAAAAATTAAATTATAAAATACAATTAAAATAACAATATAAAAAATGAGAGAATACATTATTGATGACGTTATTGAACATCATTGAACATGAATTTATTAAGGCTATCTGTGATTTATTTGATTATGTGAGTTTATGTGGCGCAAACGTGTTCTAAGCAACAGTGCCGATGTGTTCGACACTATTCTCAACGAAATTGTTGTTTTCTGGCCACCTGGATGACCATTTACAAACTCTTTACAAACATTTGCTGAGTTTGTAACTGTGATTTAGAAAATAAATATAATAATTATATGTGTTCTTTTTTAATTTAATTTTTGGGGGTAAGATAACACGGAAGTACCGAATTTATTGACATCTAAATATAAAAGTAAAATATCCAACTATAAATACAATTTTCTTAGTTCCCTTATTTTCAGTTAATTTTAGATTTTAGGTAAATATTTTAAATTATTAAATATTAAGGAAGACAAGTGCTACAAAATTGATATAATGCGTATAAAATTCATAATCGTTCTGCTTATACTTATGTGACGCTATTAGTGAAATATAAATTAAGTTTAATAATTTCAGTAAAATTATTATAAAATCAATTATATATTTAAAAACAGTTTTTTATCTGTATGCTCTTTCGTAATGTGATTGTTGAATCTTTTGCGTATAAGTTTTAGGCAAAAATAGGTATATATACAATTAATCCCGTAAAGAGTTTATCTCGGGGTTATGTAATATCGAGACTATCAATCGTGAAAGTTGATATTTAATTATGTATGAGATTTTCTAGTATTTCAGACATCAACTTATAGCAGATGACAAAAATTTATAAATAAAGTATTAAATATCCGAAAGAAACTATGAAATCTGTGAAATACATATTAAACTAAAATAAAAAGTTAAAAGGTGATTATCCATCAAATATTCTTGGTATCATGCACTCAACAATTTTCATTTTCAGTGGTCGTGGTTGTAGGAGCATGAGAATAATTGAAGAATTTGAAATATATTTATTAACTGATACAATATAGTTTTGGAGATTTAAATGACGATCGTTGGAATCTTAATTAAGATTTTCGTTTCGTATTTGTTCCATTTCAGCAACTGAGATTGACGAAAGCAAATTAGCAGCTATAATCGATATTTATCCTAAACAATGATTTGGTCTTTCTTTTCAAACTTCAAATATGAACTGATACTTCCATTATGAGAACTTCAAACATTGATAGCATAGAAATACACGAAGAACAATGAGATTGATGTCGATATAATTATTCATTGGATGTTGAGGTGAAACGGAACGACGTTCCACAAATTGTTGCGATTCCACATTTTTGAATACATTTTTAATTTTCTTTATATCAATTGAAAAAACAAAGTGGCGAGAAAAAGTGAATATTTAAACAACGTAATTTTTGTTTATTACATCAATAATTCAATTATAATTTTAATTTAAATAATTAAAAAAACTTAATAAAATTAAATAAAATTAAATGTACATGTTTCAGGCACTACAGTGGTCACCATGTTACGTATAAATATAAGAAATTTTATATATTTATTTCAATTTCAATTAAAACAAAAAATAATCTAAATAAAAATGGTAATATTTACAATAAATATTCATATATTGCTAATTATTTAATAATTAAATATAAAATTAATTGATGTTTACTTTAATTAAATTTACTTTCCTTAAGTTCTCAATGAGTTAATTTAAACTAGAAAATACTGTTGACTATGCTGAAAACACATAATATGGTTCTTGTTCTTAAGGAGATCTGTTTCTAAATCTTCCAAGACTTTCCTTAGAAATAATTGTTTTTGAAACCAACTTATTATAAATCCATTTTTTTGATTAACAAAATTATTTTTTTCCAAAATAAAATTTATTTAAAATAAAATTTTACAAATTTAAATTCTTTTTGAATTACAATATTAGATTGGTTAACTAAATATTTTAAAAGAACTGTACCAATAACTTTTTGTTTTAATTTATTGACCTATAACATTTAATAATAATAAAAAATCATCCATAAAAACATGGTTTTTGAAACTCTCTCTATATTTCACTCTCTTAATTACGTTATCTCTTTAATCCGAAGTTAATGAATCGATAAGAATTTATATTGAAATAAGGAAATAACTCTAGATTTGAAGTATCAATATTTTTTAAATTAACCCACTTTCCGTGATCGGATACATCCAAATTTTTAGGCATACAGTGTTCTTGACACGAATCTACATCCCAAATTTCAGCTAAATCCGATCACGGAAAGTAAGTTAATTTGGCTTCACAAAATTTGCGTGGCACATACAAACATACATAAGCGAAGTCAATTATTATCAGAGTAATAAATAATTTTCTATAAGTGAAACTTCTATCAAAAATAATAAAGTAAAATATTTGTAAGAGTTAATTTTTTATGAATTAATTAATTTTATTGTTTTCATAAATTATTAATTTTTAGATATAAAACTCTATAAATAGATTATATAGTAGAATTATTATTTGTTTTTCTAAATGAGACGAATATTTTTCACTTGTAATATGTTGCCATAATTTTCTTTATTCCAAATTATTTTGAAGCTTTAAGGAGGAGCAATTTAAATTAACGTTTACTAATTGTCAGTTACAGATATTTATTAGAAATGTGAAAATTAGTATAATAACAATAATTACCATTTAGAAAATTTTCTACCATGAAATTAGGTTTTCCCCTAATTATAGATCCAAGTAAATGCGGATAAACACAATTGATATTTATTTAAGACAAATAGTTGTTATCTTTCTTTATTGTTTTCAATTTGGATTCAAATTTATTTTATTTATTTTTAATTTATTTGTTTAAATTAGATGTAATAAAAACTATTTATTTTCTATTGAAATATTATTCACAAGCCCTAAATAAATCTAAATTAATTCGAAAGGGTAAATAATTATTTCTTTTTTTTGTGGTTTTCTTATTGGAGGAAATAGCGTATTTAATTTGGAAAATGACATTGAGAAACATTAAAGAGCGAATGATATAAAAACACATGAAAGTTTTCAACATCATTTACTACAGATGGCGAAAAACATAAATAATTGTTTGAGTTGTTCAATTGCTTTCATATTAAATGATTGCTGCATCTAAATGGGGTAAATGTTCTTTGTTTATTAGGTAAAGACATCCCTATGAAGTCTTTTCCGGTTTCGAAATTCTGAATAAATTTTCTTCTTATTTCTGTTCATTTTCTGTTAAAATTAATAATAATAATAATAATAATAATAATATTAATAATAATAATAATAATAATAATAATAATAATAATAATAATAATAATAATAATAATAATAATAATTATTATTATTATTATTATTATTATTATTATTATTATTATTATTATTATTATTATTATTATTATTATTATTATTATTATTATTATTATTAAAGATTATTGTGAGGTGTTTTCAGCTGAGAGTTAAATATTTCAATGGTTTATCAAAATAATTTTATATTGTAAATAATTCACTATTAAAATAACTTTATATAATTTTTAAATTGGATTTTTTAAGTTGAAATTTTTAAATTAAAAATTAAAATAGTTTTTTAAAAAAGAAGTTTTATTAATGAAAAATTTTAAATAAATATGCTTTAAATATTGAAATATTTTGATAAATGGTTTTGAAAATATTTTATTCAACGCGGAAAAATTTGTTTGGAAATTATACAATATTTCTTTAAATAAATATTTGGAATTATGTCTTTAACTTTTGAACCGGGTTTAATAAAACAATTTAGAAGATGTTTTAGCAGCTTCTAATAATTATAATTAAAGACTTTAGATTTTTTTGTTCCTAAATATTTGTTAATGATTAAATATATACTTTCGATTCTGTCAAATCTACCTTATAGATAAGAGAACAGAAAAAAACAGTATTAAATGTACATATCGTATCTATTCAGCTTTTTCCATAAAAATTTTGAACTTGTATTTATTTGTTAATATTTTGTATAGTTTTATTTTATCAGTAATTGTAAGTACTTATTTTTTATTCCAATAAATATTTAAATAAATTTATATGATGTAACTTTTCATAAATAATTCTTGGATTGAATAAATCTTTGAAAATACTTTTTATAGTTGAAAATATGAAAAATTCACTGAAAATTTAAAGTTCTCCACAAAAGTAAATTATTGATTTCACTAAAAAATACATAGAAAATAGTTCAAATATTTATTAGTAATTATTCAACTCTCAATGGGAATTATAATTTTTCAAACAAATTGTATTGCGTAGCCTTTTGCACATTTTCTTTTTCAAAAATTAATTTCCACTAAATTTTTGTGGTTGACTAATTTTACAATTATTGATCTATAAATGAGTAAAATTTTGATTTTTTCTAGTAAATATACGGCTCGATGATTTCAATATGGTGGGATGATTTTTTGTGATTTCCGATTTTGTTTGAATTTGTTTTAATCACTATCAGAAATAGAAATAAATAATTCAGTCACATGAACGCTAAATAATAATTATTTTATTTCTCTAAGTTTTAAAATAAAATATAATTTTTGAAAATACTCAAAAAATATATTAATATAATTAATTAATAATTATATTGGAATTTATTATTTGGATTATGAAAAATGTTATTATGAAAAAATGTTATTTGTGAAAAAAAATTCGCTTCGATGGAAGATGTATGAAATGTTTGTAGACATTAATTAATTAATGAAAATATATAAAATATAATAGAAATTAATTAGAAGATTATTATTTTATTTAATTAGTATATATTAACAAAAACAAAGTTGTTTACTAATAAAATCCCAATTAACCCTGAGCCAAATTAGGATTAACTAGGATTAATTAGGATTAATTAACATGATTAATAAAGTAGACACAAAGATATGGCTTCCTTTTTATGTCTTTTTTTCGAATAGGTCCTAAACAAGAAAGGTTTTTTAATATCAACCATATATTATAGAAATAGTCCAGAAAGATATTTTTTTCCTAGAGCCCATGTTAGTCCCATATGTATAACAGTGATATTATAAATATTTAACATATAATACAAATTTATGCATATCATCAACTGGGTATGGTTTACATGGCTCCTATTAAAACCAAGAGTCAATCGTTATTGGCGTCTACCATACTTGATGAAGTTGGGCATATACAACTGACACGGCAATTAAAGAGTTAATAATAATAACCATTTGAAATCTATATATTTACCTCAGTGATTCTTGTAAGAAATTATTGTATTTAGTAAGAATAGAAATACTCTGCATGAAATAATGATACAAGTCACTATGAAAATCTTCATTTCTTCGAGATATTTGAATTTTAATTAAAATTTGTTTCACGAGATCTAAATGATCAACAAAACATGTACATTCGCATGAGAGATACAATTTCCAGTCATTTGTTTTAAAAATGACATACTTAGAAAAAATAGAAATTCCTATAACCCAATAAGAACAGTAACTTTGCTTGAAATACTAAATTAATTTCCCAGTTATGTATGATAATGCAATGATTTTAATGATAATCGTGTTTTATTTTGATGTACATGTGAAAGCGGGAAATGAAATAAATGAAAATCCATTTGAAATCTATTTTTTTTATTTCAATTATTTTTTCTCTTATTCTACTTAATATTATTATTATTATTATTATTATTATTATTATTATTATTATTATTATTATTATTATTATTATTATTATTATTATTATTATTATTATTATTATTATTATTATTATTATTATTATTATTACAGTGATGATTTCTTCGTAGCAGCATTAATTAAATTTTAAACAATTAAATGATAATTTAAGTCTTTTGCTGCGAATAATATATTTAATACAAATGAAAAGATTTTCGATTATATTTTTAATTAAAAAAGATTTTAAATTTCAAATTATTCAGAAAAAAAGTTTTTTGTTATTATTTTTAGCCAATGAGAAGTAAGAAAAAGAAAATAAAAGAGAAGATCAAAAATCATTTTGAAAATCTTATAGTCGAAAATATTTTCATTCGTATTAAATATATTATTCGCAGCAAAAGGCTTAAATTATCATTTAATTGTTTAAAATATTATTATTAGTATTATTATTATTATTATTATTATTATTATTATTATTATTATTATTATTATTATTATTATTATTATTATTATTATTATTATTATTATTATTATTATTATTATTATTATTATTATTATTATTATTATTATTATTATTATTATTATTATTATTATTATTATTATTATTTAAAAAAAAAACTTTTATTACAAGAAAACCCAAGCAGAGATTTTGAATAATTGAAAAATAAATAAATCATCGGTTTTTCTTACAATTGCACATACTGAAACTGTTATAATTTCATTAATAGACACAAGATAAAACGAAAATTATGGAGAATTGTTCTCAGAATTTCAACATGTACCGAAACGGATTTAATATCAGTGCTAATCTCACCGACTCTGTCACGATATTATTTCTCTTAATGAAAAATGCTGTAGCGATTTTCGAAGAAACAAAATTTATTGTTTTTCTTGTTACAAAAAGTGTTGACGATATTTGCATAATTTCTCGGTAATTACAAAGAATCATTACTGTATTTTACGAATATTGATTAGTCTGTGAAATCCGTAAATGAGTTTCGTAAGAGATAAATTTAAATAATGAAAAATATTATTGTTTTTCTTTCTCTATGACGCCTTTTCACATGTTTACTAATGTCTATTACTCGAGTTATACTTTATTTTCTTCCGCGGGGGCATAATCAGCATTTTATTGAAGGTGGAGCAGGAAATCATTTCACTAGTTTCCTTTAAAATTATTTCTTTTTGCCAATATATACTTTGTAAATAATAATTTTCCTTTCAACAAAAATATAGTGCATTTAATGACATTTTATTGTGTTTAAATAGGCATATAAAAATTAGACATTCACGAATTATTTATACGTAGAAATAATTTCAAATTTGTTTGTTAAAATTCTTTTTAATTGTTTCAAAATTTAAGCAATTATTTTCTCCAAGTTTTCATTTCAATTCTGAAATATTAATTTATTAAGTGAAATGTCTTGATTTGTATTATAAATTTGAAGTTATTATGACGCAGATTTATCCATGTTTTTTTAAAGTATGTAAAATTATTTTAAAATTAATTAATAAAATTCCAACTGTAAAAGTCTATATTGTTTGAGGGAGAATGGAAATTGGTGGCAAAACTAATAATTTCAAATTTATGGGCTTTCTTGAAGATCTAATTTCAAAAATACAAACTAATTAATTAACTAATTAAAATGTTGTTTTTCCAAAAATCATTATGATTTGAAAACAAAAGTTATCAGTTAAACAGACGTAAATTGTAATCCTTTATTTCCTCATCATCTTGACTCATTTCAAAAAGACCAAATAATCCCAGATTAAACATTATATCTGAAGAATGTTTCAAAACGGGTTCTTCTTTCCTAGATTTACTATTAAAAATAAATTTACCTCTGGTAAAAGAAATTTTTTTTGAAATTCCTCACTACTTACAACTTCATTTTCAGAACTATCAAAATTGAAAGATTCCTCATTAAAAGGTCTCCATTGACATATCTTATCTCCGATTTTACAAGAAAGTCCGGTAATTGTTTCTGCTGTTTAAGAGAGTCTAATTTGTATTAATTGCAATACCCTTATGCGCATCATTCTCATTACCAACTGTTTCTGCCAGTTTGCTATAGAGAGAAAATAAAAATTTCTTTATTGTAAAAAGAGCAGAAATGAATTTAAAACATTTCAATATCATTTGTTCATTAAAAAACACGAGGATTCTCATTTAATAGAAATATAGACCCAAAAAATATATAAATTAATTAATACTAAAAAGTATACTCGGATCATTTAGAGAAATCACTATATTTATTTTATATTAAAATTATTTTTCTGTAAACAAATAATATTTATTTAATTATTTATTTAACTAAATATTTTTATTATATTAGATATTTTATGTCATTTCAAGTGTTTTAATTCCAGCGATTCCTTAGCAACAGTAATATTGTTTTAAAAAATGCATTTTTCAATAAGTATTATATACAAATTATTAACTTTATAAATGAAAAATAAATACTATTTCATACTTAGGATTCATTATAATTATTATTATTATTATTATTATTATTATTATTATTATTATTATTATTATTATTATTATTATTATTATTATTATTATTATTATTATTATTATTATTATTATTATTATTATTATTATTATTATTATTATTATTATTATTATTATTGTTATTAAAATATAATTCAAATAAATAACTATATAACCCATAATCCACAGTATTTATTCATAAAATGAAATATTTCAACCTAAAATAGATCCTGATCATTCCAATACAAAATTTAACAAGTCTCTCTTTCGATTGTTTCTCTCTGATTGAAAAAGATAATTTAACTAAAGAGGATTTCACAGTAAAATATTTAATTGATAAAAGTTTTGCCGTTTCTTGTTTAACAAAAATAATTTCAGCTATCATTCAAATGTTCTATTATTTGAAATGTTGAAAACAAATTTCTACATACGAAAATAGCAGACCTGTGATAAAATATTTCATGTTTATAATGTTTCAATATAAAACTGTAATTTCCTCGAAAAAAACAAACATTTCCCAAATATGGTGGGGAAAATATGAAATTCAAAGCCATTTAGAATATGTAAGTAATTAAAAAATTCATTTAACAAAAACAGTCAAATGGGAACAATGTTTAGTGATATTGTAAAAGATAGAAAATGCAAGTCATCAAAGTTGTCAAATATCTCCCTACTAAAAGTGGTAAATGTGAAGAGAAACAAATTTGCTTTTGGAGTTGATTGCATGATTAACAGCTAAACAATTCCAAGCAGATTACAATTTCCTAGAGTTTAGGATAAAATTAACAAGCAATAAAATAATATTCTCCACGACTAATATAGAAAAAATTCTACCAAAATAATTTTCCAAATATTTATGGGACCGCAATGAGGCCCGTTTGTGGATGTTTGAATTTATTTTGTACATGACCTTCTGTCTACAAAGTGTTTCAGCAACCTTCAAAGAACAATGTCTATTTGGATGATATTATTGTAGGATATTTTAATCGTTACTAGATGACTTTACTAGACTTTACTAGTTAAAGGAACTCTATTTAGTAGTAGTTACTTTCAAGAACTATAAATAATTGAATAGAAACAGTATTAAACCTATAGTCCATCATTCACAAGATAATAGGGAAACGAAAGACATCATTGAGCATTAGGGATCGCACTCACATATATAGTTTAAGAAAGTTGATAAAAATCAGTTGATGAAGAAATAAATTAATTAAGAACTTTAATTAAATCTTTGAAATTATGCCAAAATAGAACTGCATTCAAACAAACAATGAAATTCTAATTAAATTAATGTCATTAATATGTTATTAATATTTTCCATCTATCCGAAGCTATTTTATAAACTTTTATTAAAAGAAAATGTTTCATTTTTGTATAATCCTGACCACTAAATATTGAAATATTGTAGATTCTGCCTTTGAACATTTGTTCTTTTCTTTTAAGAATTTAAATCGTTAAAAAAGATATTTTATAAATGAAAATTTTATACATTTCTTTCACTTACTATTTCATGTTATTTTAATTTTATTAAAGATTTTATTAATGTTTCAAAGTGTTTATTAAAACAATATATTGTTCCCTTGTGTCAATGAGGTCACAACGTTTCCACAATGAAATAAATTTTATATCAATCATTTTGTTTCCATTTGCTTTATTTGCCTCATTTAAACAAGAGATTAAAAATAAATGACAATAAAATTTCTTTTTTTTTGCAATTAGGAGATTATTTTGTTTCAAAATATGAATAAGTTTTGAAGTCTTTTTGTCATAATTTTTAAAGAGTTTTAACTATTTAAACAAAAGAAAATATTTTATTATTCAATTTAAAAATGAATTTTGTTGGGATTATTGCCTTTCATAGCAAAATGTAATTGTTATCTCCCCGGTGATATTCTTATTTTTCTCAGATATTTTTTTTCGATTTTTAATTGGGAAATTTCGATTTATCAGTAAAGATTGCATTGCTTTTTTATTTATTTATTGTTTAAATAATATTCAATACACCGTTTCAGAACGAAATGTTTTGATTTCTCAATTATCTTTAAATTGGTTCTATATTAAATATTAATATTTATTTTGCTAAATTCAAATGTTTTATTTATGAAAAAAGTTTCATTTCAAAATTTACATTTTAAAATATTTTAAATAAACAAAAAGGGCAATATTTAAAAATTTTCTAAGTGACGTACATTAAAATTCAGGGTTAGAAAATTCTTGGTAAAGGAGCTTATTGTCATTTCTCGTTCTTATTCATTGCAATTTATTTAATTTTTACAAAATAGACCGAATTTGTCGTTTAAGAAATAATAACCCTTTCGCTTCTATGTCCGTAAATATACGTTTTCCAAAGAATATTTGTAGTGTTTTACGCCAATAGATATACGTTTTGAAATTTTGTATTCTTCCACCGACGTGTGCTATTGTCGTACATATACGTACGTATAGCTGTATGTTTGCTGAAAACGTAACATATATGAAGATATTGAACTCATTCCATGATAAGTCGCAAACATATTACATTCGCTCTTCCTTTCACTTTGTAGGTTAATTTAAAGTAAAGTAAGTATAAATCCAACGTCCTTCTCTAAAGTGAAATGTATAACAAATGTAAATGACGACCCAGCTGTTTTCACCAAGTCTCTCAGGAACAAAAGTCAAATTATTAAATCAAGTCGAAACTTTATTTAAATTTAAAAATTGATGATAATAAAACTTAAATTTAATCGGAACCAGCTTTAATTTTAAGTCGATAAATAAATTTTAATTAAATAAATTAAATTGAATTTCTATTTTTAGCTAAAAAATACATTAAAAATAAATTTGTTAAAAACAAAAGAATGAAAATTAAAAATATTTTTTCATTATCATTTCTAAATTTCATTTAAATTTAAGTGAAAATATATTTGTTACAAACATTTTGCTCAAAATATTTTTTTAATTTTGTTAAATTATAAATGATTGATTGTTAATTTCTGAAAATTCTTTCAAGATAAAACTAAAATAAATTAATTAATAAAGGTAACTTTGTTTTATTTCAGAAGGAACAGCAATAATGATACTGAAGTAGGATCCGATTCAAATCAGGAAGATCCAAAGTTTCTATATCCGAATTATTCAGGGCAAATTTCTAAAAATATTAGATCAACAAAATTGAGCTGCGACTGGACGGTAAGAATATTTATTTTACTTTTTATTGTATGAATATCCAAAAATTAATTTAATAAAATAGCATATATTGTATTTTTATCGGCATATTTCTTCAATGGTGGATTTTCTTTTCCTGGGTAGTTCTGTTGTGACATCTTGACGATCTTTGCCAATATGTGGAACTGTGTAATCATCTTGATTTTTAAGGCCTATAAAATTCTGAGTTTGTGAATATTGAAAATGGACATGAATTTCATAGGATATATACTATATATTATATAGGCACCAAGATTGGGACATCGCAATTTGAAACTTAGGAAAATTTGAAAATGCATGAAAATCATAATTTAAATAGTTATATATCTGGTTGTTTTAATAATTGGAGTGGCGGTTTTTGTAAAAAATTAAAAACTTATTATTTTATAAATCCTTTTGATCAAATATATATATATATATATATATATATATATATATATATTGTTGGTTTCAAGACTTACTAAATTTAAATTTACTAAATTTAAAGATGGATTTAAAGACGGATTTAACTTACATATTATTTCAATTTATACAATTTTGAAAATAGTCGATCCCTACAGTATATTTCATAAGTTTTTTAGTTTTATTGTTTATTCTCATTGATCAAAGAAAGCTGTTTTTATCTTTTTTGGTGGCGTAATTAAATGAAGCAAATTGTTTCTAACTTTAGTTTTAAATTCTAATAGAAAACTTATTAAGATTTGAAATTGTTTACTCAAGATCTCAAAATCTAACAAAATTTTCTGAAATCCAATGTAAAGTTACATATTTTCAGTTTATTGGTCAAAGTATAAATTGAATCGTTTTCTGTCATTTTTCATCTTGCTAGGTTTTATTATAAAATTTACATTAATAAGGAAAGAAAAATTAAACTAATTATATTAAGAAAGGTCGTTCGAGAAATACAACACTACAAATTGTGACGAAACAAATCGCGATTTGATTGGCCTGCAGGTGAATCACTTGTAATTAATTGACTCGGATGACACGGCGCTTAATTTTAGTTTTTTCAAATTGATAATCATAAATTATTTAAGTTCTTTTAATATTGATATTTATTCTATTCCGTTCTGCAAATATATTGAAAATAAAAGGTGTCACCATTTAAACTTTGAATATTTTATTCTAACTTTAACCTCGAGTGGGTGATATAGCAGAACGAAATTAGAATTTTGAGTACATTAATTCTTTCATACAATAGACCAATATGTTAAATTAGAAACGGCACACTGATTTATAGTTTGAAAGAATGAAGATTGTAAAAAGATAGTAAAAAATAGTTTAACATGTAAATAGGACATTTTAAAAAACTATATTTATCTTTCTGGTGGGAAGTTCAAGGCTTTTATCACTCATTGTGCCTTATTACCTTTTTATCTAAATCTTTTATTTTTAAATTTAATACAAATGTCTGGAACTGTTTTTATGTTTTTACTAGAAAACGAAGCTGTCTTCCTTTAAAAGACTGCATATTGAAATTTCTCACAAATCCTTATAGAAAGGTTTTCAGTTCGAAAATGTTAAAAATATAAATTAATTACTTAAAATGGAAATTTTAAATGATTAAAATTTTATTTGTCTGTAAAATGTATGTTGTTTTTAATTCACTTTTACATATAGTAAGAAATTATTTTAATTTTAGTAAAACAACATATTATTTTCATTTTGTTTTTAACAGTGCTTTTTTTCTGGAAATGACGCTGAAATTAGCTAATAAATAAAATAATTATGCAGGACACAAAATATACACTTATTAGTTATTAGTAACTTATTACCGATAAATTTTATAATGTAGAAAAAATGTAAAGAAAAATGAAATCGTAAAGTTGTTTATAGCAAATTCCATTATAATAATAGTAATCACACATAGGAAGCACGGAGTTATGATTCACTCGCTTTGGCGTACGACTACTACTTTTAATTTGATTATAATTGACTATTTGAAATGTCAGAAATAGAAATATGACAAAAAACCAAAACATATGTCAATTTTTTTAAATTATTCAGCTAAAAAAAGTGCCGGGACGCCGTTCCCGAGCGTTCCGTCAGAAAAAAAAGCACTGGTTTTTAACAAAATTACAACGCGTATAAAAATTTACTTGTTATATTACATTTGTTTTCATGGAATAATAACATGTATAATAAAGAAAATCATTTAAGTTATATTATAGAAATACACAAACTTATCTGTGAATTTTAATGTTTCATGAATAATAATAACACATGTAATATACATGGAATAAAAGTATCTATAATATAAAAAAATCAATACTCTTATATTATTAAAACACACAAACCTGCCTGTGTGCAAGATTTTAATGTTGCATGGAATAAAAGCCTATAAAATAGAAAGTGAGAAAGTGGATGAAAAAATTAATTTAACACACAAACACAACATATAATAAAATATGCATATAAACTTTTGATATTTAGAAATTTTGCTTGAAATAAAAGCATTATAAAATTTCATTGTTTAAAATATATTAAAAAACATGGCAGAGAAATTTTTGAGCTAGAATTGGATAACTCTACTTTTAAGTTGTTTAGAAAATAACGAAAAAAATCTTAATATTTATTTATAAAATTATATTATAAAATTATATTATTTAATATTTCAATAAAATTTCAGATATTTCTGTTAAAGCGTTGCATTTCTGTAAGAGTAAAATAGTTATGTCTGATTTTAAAATTTTATTAAAAAATTTCGATAATTATTGGTAACGTATAATTTGTGAGGCGTCATTGAATCCGAAAATTAATGTGCAGAATGCAGTGAATACTTGTGTTTTAAATATTTTTAAATAATTTTTTGTATATTATATTTATGGATTATTGTTGTTAAATTAAATAATTAATAAATTATTAAATTATTGAATTAAATTCTAAATGTTAAAATTAAAAATATTATTTAAAATATTATTTTAATTATAATTTTTAAAAAGAATGAAATGTTTTTATTAAAGAAATTTTGTTATATAATTAATAAAATTAATAAATTTGTTTAAAATCCTTAATTTATATAGTTATATAGTTATTATATATAGTTATATATATAGTATATAGTATATATAATATATAGTTATTATATCCTACATGATGATGACAGGAAAACTGTCGAAATATATCGTGGGAAAGAATGTTTGATTGGTATTTTCTTATAATTTTGAGGTATATTTTTAAAAAAGAATAGTTGAAAATTTAATCTATGATTTTTTTATGTAAAATAAGAAATAAAATGGATTTGGAATGCTTCAGATGACATGTTAATTCTATAACTGATATTTGATAGGGAAATTTGATATTTTGTTTGAATAGCTATATTCTTAATGGATATTTACAAATGATTTGAAAATAAGAAACAGAATGATTTATTTGACCGAAAATAGTAAGCTTGTCAAAGTCATTAAAACTGCCAAAATACAGAGCATCGAACTTGATTTTGGAATTCAGACAATAAACAATATTTTATTTTAACAATTAGCAATCAAAAATAATATTATAGTGATTTTTTGTCAACCAATTTATCATTGAATAAATTTTGTATTAAATTCATTAATTATTTATTCACATTTAGTGACCTTAATGCACCTATAACAATCAATGTAATAAACTTCCAAACTAAATCGATTATAAGCAGATAATTTGTACGTCACACTATGTGATATACAGACTGACAATATATCAACGCTCAAAACTTTTAAAAGTGTGTACAATTATGTTTAATTTTAATTGGTGCAATTAGATCCGGTGCAATTAGCCCCTAGAATCTAACTGTATTAAGCAGTGTACACATTTTTCTGCTTAGAACAAATTGAATTTGGAAATAGATTAAGTAGGCACTAATAATGCTATATATTGATGGAATACACCCTATACATCTGTTTCCAGTTGTTACAGTTCACTGTGATACTAATTAAATTTTAAACAAACTATAGATTTAAATGAATGCGGGTTGTGGTAGATACATTTGGCACAGTGCACCCCCGTGAATTGACTGCCGCCACTGATTATCAACTATTCACAAAGGCGACAAAGTTACAACAACAGTATTCAAATAACAGCACCATTGTTCTTCGAGCAGCTACAAAGCTTTAGAATGATTTCCAATCAAGAAATTAAGATAATAAATACAATCATAGAGTGGACTCATCTTTTGATAATCGAAAATAGTTCTCTTGTTACATCACTCCCAGATGTTTGCACTGCATATCTTCTCTTCCTCACTTTACCAGTAACTGTAGCAACAGCAGAGCTCATCAAAAACTATTTGCGTAGTACCATGTTGCAAGATAGAGTTTCTGGATTAGTCATTCTCAGCATAGAAAACAAAAACGTAAAGAAAATGGACGTTGATGAACTTGTTAATATTTTTGCAGAAAAGAAGTGCCACAGGAAGAAATTCTGAAAGTGCTGTAGAGTGTAGATGTATAAGATGTATTTAATTGAAGGTATGTTAAACATGTTATGCCAATCAGGTTTACAGTGCGCGTGTTTACTTGGTTTAGTTTCTTTAAATAACTGTTGGAGTGAGGCCCGTTGTGAGATAGCTACGCCACTGATCAAAACCTAAAGTACATTTCCTTTGACCTTAATAGTTGACACTATATCATATGGAATCATATAGGACCATGAATTAGCATTTCATGTCATTTTCATGAATTGTCTTTGTATTGATCGAATTTCATATGCAATAAAACATATTTAAATATTTTTTTAAATTTCATTATAAATAAAATTCTTAATGCCTCATTTAGCCTAGATATAAAATAATAAATCCATCCATTTTAAAAACAATTAAAAGCATATGAGAAAAAAATCAAGATAGGTTTGTTGAGGAAATATAATACAAATAGTTATTAGAATATGTTCTAATGAATTATTAAATTTTTGTTTTAAAGAAGTTTTTTTTATTCTTTGAATTAATTTTATTTCTTGGATAAATAATAAATGGAAAAATATTATTTATTTATTAATTTAATACATATAGAATAGTATATATAATAAATACATGCCTGAAACTATTCAAATTATTTTTTGTAATATTTGATTTTTCAGCTTTGATAAATTAAGAAATCAAAGTTACAAATCTTTGCTTAGTTTAATTGATAAAAAGATTTTAATTATTAATAATATTAAAAAATCCTTTAAGTTAGTGGTTTCCAACCTGGGAGGCGCCAAAACTTTTGGGTAAAAAAATGATTTTCATACTATAAAACTTCATATTGTAACGAAACTGTAAATATTCAGTAAATAAATACTTAATTTTATTTTTATTAAATTTCTATACATACATTTAATTCGTATATAAAAATTATCCGAAGAGGAAGATTTTAAAATTGGCGCCTTTGCAACGCTCTGTTTCGGTAATGCACAAAACGCCCGCTAGTTGCACGAAACAATAACCTCAAATTTATACGTCACTCGTCGCCAAAGTGTCAACTGAAGCGAATTGGCGGGGTGTATTATTGTTATTATCGTGATTTCTTTCTGAAAATAATCGTTAGTATATTTTCATATTTATATTTAATTATTATTTATTTTAAATCATATCAATAAAATATTTTTAGAAAAATGGATAAATTTTTGAGTGGGTACATGAGAAAAGTCGACAATAATGAAGATAATGATGCTGATACAAGTGGGAATAATATGAGAAAAGAAGGAGGTATAAAACCCAAGAAAAGACAATACTGTTCATCATATTTATCGTTAGAATTTACAAGTGTTGTTATAGATGGCTCGGAAAAACCAATGTGTTTGTTGTGTTTGAAAGTCTTGGCTTCAGATAGTATGAGACCAGTAATATTAAAACGGCACCATGAAACTCTACACCCTGAATATGTTAACAAGCCCATAGAATTTTTTCAAAGAAAATTGCACGAGATAAATATTCAAAAAGAAACGTTCAAAAAATAGTTTCAGTCACACCGAAAGCATTATTGGCTTTGTACCATGTCTCATACCGAATTGCAAAATGTTAGAAACCACAACTGGTTGGGGTTAGGACTCGGGCTGCTACAGTAAGAACAAACGAAATCCTACAGTAGCGACAAGCTAGACTTGCAAATATGAAACCTCAGACTGCTACAGAAAGAGCAAATCAGACGCAAAAACAGCGAAAACTTTGCCTTGGTTAATAAAAGCGGACACCGTTTCTGATGAATTGTCATCATTGAAAACGACTGGACAATTTCAATTTTATTCCAAACATGAAAATTCTTCGTTAGATGATTGATCAATTATCCCTATAAAATCAATAATTTCTGAAACTTCAACTGATTTGAATTAAATAAATTTCATTTGATAAAAATTTAATTTTCATACTCTAGGAATGTTTTAAAATGAAATTTTTGTAACATTAATATTTTAAAATTTAAACTTTTCGGTTAATTATTAGAAAACTGACTTCTCATAAAATTGCATTAAAACATTTTTATAACTTATCCCTATTTTACTGTTTCCAAATCCATAAGACCATTTTCTATTTAAAAATCATTCATCAATTAATTTTAAATTTCTTCTCCCATTTTTCCAAATAATTAAATGATAAGTTTAAACACCAAAAAATATGATTTTCAAAATTAAAAACGAAATAAAATCAACCATAAAAACATGGTTTTTGAAACTCTATATTTCACTCTCATACTTTAAGCATATTTTAGATATAATTACGTTATCTCTTTAATCCAAAGTTAATGAATCGATAAGAATTTATATTGAAATAAGGAAATAACACTAGATTTGACATATCAAGATTTTTTTAACTAACCGACTTTCTGTGATAGGATCAATCTGAAATTTTGATTTAATTAAACAAAAAAATTAATCAATTTCAGTAAAATGAAGAAAGTGAGCGTCCATTAATGAAGTGAATAAATGCAAATAATTTTTACGTTACCGAATGTCCATTTGAAAGGAATAACATAAAATTTTTATTAATTAATAAGTTTATTATGACCCTAAATTATTGAAATTTTGTGTAATCGAATGTTTTTTGGCCACCCTCATAAATATGAATTGATAAAATAACTAACTGTTTATAAGAAACCCGGAAACCAGAATGACAATTTACTAAGTGTTTTTCATGTAGAAAATTCACCAGCTGATTTTTTACATTTTTTACATTCTGATCGAAAAAAAAAGAAACAAAATGACAATAATTTTGAAGATGTGTAAATAACATATTTGTGAAGAGAAATTCATTCATAAAAAGAGTAACAATGAAAACATCTTTTTTTGTCAGGAAAAATATACATAATGGTATGTTTAGGAATGACATAAAGTGGATATTGATGTAGAAAGCTCACTGACATCATCTTAAAATTTAGGTTATATAACATTTAAGTACACTGAAATTAATTATGCAACACTAAAACAAATTTTTTATTTTGAGTTAAAAAATAATGTCGGATTTAAATTTGAATATTCTTTTTTAGGTTTTTTTATGGACAAATAAAAAAAACAACAAAATAAATAGTAATTTATTATAGTTAATAACTATTTGCGAAACATATGAGCTTCGTTTTATTAATGAAAATGTATATGTTATCCCCTTTTGGGCTCTATATACAGAGAAAACTATAGCTTACAAAAATGAGCATTCAGTTGTTATTTTTTCCAGAAACATTTCGAATGACAAACCATTGTAGAAAATAGAAATTAGTTCCAGGAAATGAAGAAACAAAACCGAGTGGTGATTGCTATGTGATGGCATCGTCTTAAAGATTTCAAACAGTCGTTGCTCATTTCATAACAATAACAATAACTGAATCATATTGTTTGAAAAAAAGTCTTTAAGACAATCTATGACAGCAAGTTCAAACCATGGGTTTTCAATTGAAATACGCATACACCCTTGACAATAAAACGGATGGTCTCTTTCAAGACAAATTTTAAAAATAGTTGATGAATCGGTAAAATAATTATTTGCCATTTTTAAATATTGGTAAAACCAAGTCAAGAAGTGAAAGACCTTTATATTTAATTTATGTTTCTTTATAAATCAGGTTTTTAAATTTTTAAATGCTTTTATTTTAATAAATTTCCTTTAAAACTCGGTTTTTTCTCTAGATTTTCTTTCTTTTATATATTAATTTTATATTAATTATATATTTAGAAAATGATATTGATGTTTGTATAAAAAAGTACTGAAGCAAATCAACTCATCACAAATTATTTATTCATAGTGTGATTATTTCAACATTTGGTCATTTCCAGCAATAATGATAGTAGTGTTATTGACTACCTGTGAATGGTGTTGTTCATGACTTTGTGCTGGTTGAAACAAACTATATGGTATCCTGTGGGATGAATATTTCAAAGCTCGGTAATTCAGTGTAAAAATAACATTGCGATATGAAAATAATTGAAAGGAATTACCGTTTTCATTTTAATAATCAATTTAATTGCATAATAATTGTATTATTATATAAAATTAATGAAATTTTATAAAAAATATTTATTGTAATAAATTTTCTAGGAAAATGCAATACGTGGTGAACATCTGTGGTGCAAAATAGGAACATCGAATGAACCTTGTTACGTATCTGAAATGGAGTGTTGCATAAAGGTAAAAAAAGAATTCCTTTTCAACCCATTTGTATGTTAATATAAATAGAAATCTGAATGTAAAATTCGATGTTCTGCCTGCCGTATTTGTGTTCATTCATCATGCATTGACCAAATAGAAAAGGTAAAAATATATATTTTATAATATAAAATAATTACAATTTCATTTAACTTAAAAATTGACAGTTCAGCCCAGCGTCAAAAAGTTAAATTTCATACGTTTCATTAGCCAATAGAATTTAACCCTAAATTTATCAACCAATCATTGTTCATAAAATATCTTTTTTTTTTAATAATAAAATTTATTTCAAAGCTCAACAGAAAACATTAAGTTATTATTCAAACAAACATTTGAGACATGAACAAGTTGAACTGTAAAAGTTTCATATGGTAAAATGTTCTTTGACTTAAACTTAAATAAATTATTCATAAAATATTAAATCAAATTTTTGTAGATTCGGTTGTTTAATTTTTTTTATGTAGGGTATTCATAAAGTCTGTGTCTGATTAAAAATACTTGTGACTTTGTAAGCGTATGTAATAGGAAGAACTCGTAGAAAGATTAAAGAGTTTTTTAATCCAGTTTTTTAGTCTTTAAAAATTTTATTTAGTATTTTATTGCTAGATAAAATAACAGATGTAATTGTTGGCATTGCTGAAAATCAGCTCGAAAATGTTTTTTAGAGAACTACAGAATTGTATTTCCCTTTCTTTTATTAAGGATGGTTTCCATGTTGAAAAATAACAAGAACAATAAAAAATGTAAGTGTTTCTTCTTTTTTTTTAGCTTTTTACACATTCTTTCTATCATATGGTTACATAGCTACAGTTATTTTATTTACACACGGATTTTATGGACATTCTGTATTATCTTCTACAAAATAACTTATTTTATACAAAATTATTTTATTTTTTATCACAAATCTTCAATTATCTGTTTAAATGATTTAAACACAAAGATATACGTATTAATTTTTGGTCCCACGGCATTGTCATGAACTGCAAATGGAAATTATTCAAAATATATATGAAAAATGATTGTTTGGAATTGTTTTAATTTAAATAAATTTTACAACCGAATTTATCACTTCAAAAATTTTGTTAAGTACAAATTCAAACTTGTTATAAATGTATTGAAATACTAAATTTGCCTTTCAACAAAGCCATGATTTTTTTCTCTGTTAATACTTACATCTTTAATAATTTCAATTTAATTTCAATTTAATTTAACATTCAATAAATTACGTTCATCCTCTCACTCTTGAAAAAAGCAGTGTTGAAAATTCGTGTTAAATATAAAACAAAATATTAATCAATAATTTAAAAATATGAGTTTATAAAGTTTTGCAAATTAATCATTGTATTTTAATTTCTTAACACAAGATGGCAGAAAGAGTTAGTATTAGATTTGCATGATTTAATTACATTGATTTAAACAAACTAATAATTTTTAATTCTTAACTAATTTCACCTGTTATTCAAAGATTCTATGATGCAAAACGACTTTAAAAATATTCATTTACCATTATGATTTCTGTAAGTTTACAAAAAATTAGTTTAGTCTATAAATATGTATTTGAAAGGATTTTTTTATTTCTATGCATTCAAACATAATTTGAAATATTAAAATATTAAAATATTCTTGTTATAGAATTATGTTTCATTTTTAGTTGAAAGGTTTCACAGATATTTTAAAACAAATTATCTATGAATACTTTTTTCTGTTTTGTAAAGCTTTAAAAATTCAAGAGGTTGATGTTTAGAATAAAGATATTTCAATGTTTTACTGTCAAAATATGTACAGAGAGAATTAAATTTGTCTAATGGAAATATAGTCGTAGACTTACTAATCAGAAATTTTTTTTTATTTTTATTTTACCTAATATAGATGTCCTATAAAATGACACCATTTTCCCGTGTTACACAAGGATTGCATGTACAAATCTTTTATGCGTATGAATTTATGCGTATGTGCTTATTTAATTGAAGTATGGTATTATTTAGACTAAAATTAAGAGAATTTTAAATATTTCGTAGAGTATAATAAAGTTTCCTTGTTATGCGAAATCTTGAGACCATTTTTTATGGAAACTGTATAATACAATAAAAGTTATCTATGCTATTAAATATATATTTTATACAAACTTTTTACTTAGTTCAAATTTTAAATTCAACATATTATCCCTACCTCATAATTAATTGTGTTAGGGTAAATATTAGGTGTCCTTCGTGTCATAAAAGTTGATAGATGGAAGGTATTGGAATGGGAAATGTTTCAAAATATATAAATATTATAACATGGATTTATGTAGTCAAGCTTTTATTGTGATCCAACAAACGGTTAAACTGTTTGTCAGTTTTGAACAACATAAGACTACAAATAGAATTAAAAGATAATGAACATTTTGCCTGAGTCGATTTATTATATAAAGTAGGATTTATGCCAAATAATACATATCCTAAGATATTATTGATGAGGTAATATTTTTCATTGTGTTAAGTGCACAGCATTTTTGGTTTGTACTTCTGTATTAGTGACAAAGTATAATTAATTGTCAAAATCACTCCCAGCAATCACTCCCATTGACTACCAGTGTTATAAAACTCAAATTCAAATATTGAGGAATAATTAATAACTAGTTTACGTTCTAGAAAGTAAGACATTAAATTATAGGATATAGTATTCCAAAGTGAAAAAACAAATATATAGTTATTAAAATGCCATTTTTAGGGTTAATTATTTTGGATAACCCAGAGTTATCTAGTCGCAATTCCAATTATATTTTTTTATGTTAAATCATCTCAATTGTTTTGGAGGTTTTGACCTGTTTTCATCGTCTGGTTTCCATTTGTTGTGGTGATAGCAATGGAACCTGAAAAATTTATATTAGTTATATATTATGTTGAAAAACTTATATTTTTGAAAAGGAATTTTTTAATTAAATTAAAAATTGTTAAAAGAAAATTAACTAACTAAAAATACTGTTTGTTTAAATATTCATGTATTAGATGAAAATAAATTTGTAAAGTTTGATTTGAAAAGTTAAAAATTAAAGATTTTCTTGTAATTTGAAAATTTGTGAAATCTTCCAGTTAATTCGTTATTTGGATATTATTCTCTTCCAAATTTAAATTTAAAATAACGTTCGAGTGGTTTGAAAGCTGGGAAGAAGATGTGGAATGGAAGTTAATTTATGTCAGCAGTGCTTATAATGTAGATCTAGATCAATTCTTTGATTCAGTATTAGTTAGACCAATTCTCGATGGTCGACATGATTTTGTTCTGGATATTAATGCTCCGGATCCAGCAAAATTCCCTGTTGATGATAGTGTTGTTCGAACCGGTTATTTCGTCAGCTTGGAAGAATTTAAAGAAGAAAACCGAATTATTTTCAGTTCGTATATGGATTTCAGTCTCTCAAATTTTTCATTTTTCACAGTCATTGATACCGGTGATTCAAATTTTACAACGTCTTCAGAATCAATAGTGGCTACAAATGATACAATTCGGAAAACATTTAAACCAAAAGAATCTTTTTTTGTACAGGGCTAAATTTTCATTTTTATATAACAGTTTTTTATAGATAAATGCAAAATGTTTGGAAAATCCTACTAAATTTTATAAGATTATGGAAAAAATCTACGATATCAGATATTCGATTGGACTTTGGAAGGACACTTAATGTCAAGTCAACATTTACATAGATAAAAAAATCAACACAACGAGAAAATACATTTGCTTTTTTAGCTATATTAAAATAAAATAATTAATTA
The DNA here is from genome assembly GCA_959609185.1 of Schmidtea polychroa. Taxonomy (NCBI): domain Eukaryota; kingdom Metazoa; phylum Platyhelminthes; order Tricladida; family Dugesiidae; genus Schmidtea; species Schmidtea polychroa. The sequence goes on along the minus strand of CAUHTR010000143.1, from coordinate 22,100 downwards.
GACAATTGTTTATACTTAAAGATGTTATAAAATTAATTAATTAATTAAAACGGTTATCACAGCAAAAGACATCAGGATCGCTAAGTTTTGTTATGATATTAGTATGAGGACTTTGTGAATTTTACAATAATTCCACATTCTAGTTTATCAATATCCCCAACAAAAAATGTCCGCAAAAATGAATTAGGGAAAGATTATATAAAACTATAGATATGATACACATAGTCTTTTTCCTCAGGGCATTAAAACAAAAAATTATGATTCGGATTAATTTAAAATTACAATTCTGATAATAACATTCAGTTAATTTTATTATTTTCGGTCCTCCAGTAAGTGAAAATTAGAAATGAACCCAATATTTAAATTATTTAAATTATTTAAATTATTTAAAATATTTAAATATTTAAATTATTTATTTATTCTATAGCTGTTTGTTGAAATCTATTTTAATTTTTCCAAAAATTTCAATATTTAATTCCTTCAAAATATTTCCCAAAATTATTGTTGAGTAGATATTGAGTTTCCATAGTCTACGTTAATGTTGGAAAAAACGAAGAACTGTAATAAAATCTGTCAATTTCGTTCTAAAGTAATAATTTCATAACCACTTACTATCTACTTTTTGGAATATTTTTATTTCATTCCTGTCAAATTTATTCAGATTTTAGAATTTCATATTGCCGCTTTTGATTTCAAGAAGTTAGAAAACTTTCGTGGAAACTTTTCGGAACCCATCCGACAGATAAAGAGGAATGGAATGGCAATTAAAAATATTATTTTCTTCTACTTTATATTTAATATATTTAATTTATAATTACAAAATTATTAGAATCAACTCAACGTAACCAAGTAAAAATATTAGTTTTTATGCGAATATCTAAAATATCCATTGTTTATTTTTTGGTGAATATATTTCTAAAATTTTTCATTGCCCATTTAAACACAGTCTCCGACAAACCAGTAAGTTCCGACTCACACATAAGTTTATATAAGGATTCACAAGATTGGGATCAATTTTGTGATCCACAAATCATTTGTACAAAGATTTCGATTTCTTGAAATTAAATGTTTATTTATCACACTGAATATCGTAAACATTTTGTCATGTGTAGTTCACCAGATATTTGTTTTTATCAATACAATAAACCTCATTGATGTATGACTGGCGGGTTAAGTGTTAAAATATTATTTTTATATTACCTTTATTATTTTTGAGCTTGAATTTTATTTCAGATTAATTTTAAATGTAAACCGACATTCAGAGAATCAATGTGCGCAAAACAAGCAGAGGTAGCTGAATATTATTTACATTTGGTTTGTTTTACATTTTATGTTTAGCATCAATTCCGTCATCATTGGGTTCATCGGAGAAGACAAGAAGGTCGATGTAAGCAATGTGGAAAGGTTTATTTTTATTTTTATTATTAATATTAGTTTTATTATTACTGTAATTATTATTATTATTATTATTATTATTATTATTATTATTATTATTATTATTATTATTATTATTATTATTATTATTATTATTATTATTATTATTATTATTATTATTATTATTATTATTATTATTATTATTATTATTATTATTATTATTATTATTATTATTATTATTATTATTATTAATTTATTATTATTATTATTATTATTATTAATTTATTATTATTATTATTATTATTTTTATTATTATTATTATTATTATTATTATTATTATTATTATTATTATTATTATTATTATTATTATTATCATCATCATTATTATTGCTCTTATTATTATTATTTTAACTGCTTAATTTTTTTATTAATATACTTAATTTTAGTTATGAGATACATTAAAATATAAAATCAAAAAGATGAATGTCAGAAAATATAATGCACGGCAATTTTTGAATTGCATATTTTAAATAATTAATTTTTATATTTCTTTTCTATGAAAACCTAATGTAATTTTTATTATTTAAAAACTTCTTAATAGCTAATAATTTATTATCTATATGGTTTAATTTTAAAGATAATTTTGTTTTATTTTATTACAAGATATAATGATAAATTTCTAATCATTTCTCATATTGTAAGAATGGAAAATGATTGTAAGTGATTAAATACTTTACCTTTTGTATGGAAATACTAATTAGTTAAAAGTTATAAAAAGGAGCAGGATCACAAACCTAAATTATGTTGGAAAAATACTTCATTTTTTCAACTCTAAATTCCACATAGAATTCTGTTCATATTTTATTGAAGATTTAGTACAAATTAAGTCGCCTTTTGATAATTTCTGTGATTTTTTATTAGATCTTCCAGAACGATTTGATTTTAGAAAATGTTTTATTTTGTCGAAATTTCATATAACAATAGGCGTCGAAAATGGCAATTTTATATTATAACCATAAAGTCGGGAAATAATTAGTATAATAAATAAATGTTATGTTAAGATTAATCGCTTTTTGTGTGCTTGAAACAAACTATTCAAATAAATTAAATTTTTTAGCACATTTTTAATATTTCTTTATTAAACGTTTTGTTTTAATGCGATAGTATTTATGAGTTACGTAATTATTATTATCAATCATGAGTTAACCAGGAGTTTCCTGTAAAATGAATTATTATTGCTAAATTTGGAAATAATTATTAATACCGAATATTAATGATAATTCAGATTATTAATTGTTGAAGGAACATTTTGAGGTCAGGCTTTTAATGTGTCTTTTCAACTAAAACTTTATTAATAAAAAATTATTGATTATTTATATTTTTATCCAATGTGCTACAATGGAGATATATGTTACAGGAGTCAAAGATTTTCATTCAGAGTTCTATGAAGTGCATATTTCAGACGTGTGTACTAATAAACCTTTAGAAGAACTTTAAATAAGATTCAGTGATATTTCCAAATATATTGTCTTTATGAAGTGAAAATCATGATGAATCTGAGCTCATTTTCTATTATAAACTAAGTCTAGGTCTTTGAAATTTTAATACTCGTAAAAATTAATAAATAATTATATATTATAATTATATTTATTAAGAATTTTTGAAAATATTGACATTAAAATTATTAAAAAAATAGAAATATTTATTGTTTTGAAAATTTATCAAATGATTAAATAATGTATTAATTTCTAATAAATAAGTTTTATGAATCCAATTAAATTGGAATAAATTCAAATCAAAATTTTTCCATTTTTCAATAATAATATATTTTTAAAATGATATTATTAAAATAATGAATTTTTCTCGAGTAATTTATTGTTTTAATAATGCATTTAATTCTCTCTGGATTAAAAAATATCGATAATATTTTTCAGAGAATATTTCTTTGGTAATTCGTCAATTCCAAAGAATTATTTCAAGAATAATGACAAAATATTTCAGAAACTTGTGAAAACGGGAATAATGAAATATCATTTTTATTATAATCTTTTATTATCATCATTGATCTATTTTCATTTTTAATTTCCTTTATCTTTACTTTATTATTATTATTATTATTATTATTATTATTATTATTATTATTATTATTATTATTATTATTATTATTATTATTATTATTATTATTATTATTATTATTTATTATTATTTTTATTATTCAACGTCTTGCAAGGTTGGTAGCATGTTCACTAATAAGTCTCCAACTCCAGTTGGTCTGTGTTCAGAACTTGTGTATCAATTTTCATTAATGAGTGTAATGCCACATACATTGGAGAGTCTGCCCATCATTTCTGCACTCGAGTTCTTGAGCATTGCCGACAGAATAGACTGACCCACCTTAGTGATCATTTTAGGAAGTGTATCAACAAAAAAGGTATTTCTAATTTTAAGATTTTGGTGTAAATTTTGAGTAATTACCGGAAACGAGTAACTTGCGATTAGATTTTTAAATCCTATAATTAATATTCAAAGTACCCAGTTTACACGGATTTTGAATGTATTTAAATAATTTAACTTGTATATTTAATATTTGAGATAATGTTTTAGTTTGAAAAAATTTTTGTATAAAAATCAATTTTTAATTTTTAAATTTAAATTTATTTTTTATATTAATTTTAAAAAAGATTTTTTGTATGAGAATGTTACAATTATTGTGTTTTTAAAATTAAAATAAGTTTTAAAAAGAAATGATTTTCAATATTTTATTAAAATATCTTTTTGATACAGTTTGATTACGATTATTTATTGTTAATTTGTGTGAATATTATTATTTTCATTTAGTTTTTATTAATGCAATTCTTAGCCTGAAGAAGACTGTTAAACGATCGGCATATATAGCAATGTTACATTTTAATATACTTAGTTGGCGATTTTCTATTATTATTATTATTATTATTTTTTTTAATTGAAATAAATTTAATAAATGAAAGTGTTTTTTAATATTAAGTAAATTAGAAACAAAATGTAAATAAAGATGTGTTCAAAGTTATTTATTTATAAAAGTACAAGATTATAATATTTTGATACTCTAATTCGACTTAACATTAGAACTGTTGACATTAATGGACTCTTTATTTGGTATTTAATTTTATCTTTTTATATTATGATTGAAAATATTATAAATGTACTATAACTATTCATGTTTTAGGTTATGAGCCTACAATGAGTCTTAATGGTGGTTAATAATTTTAGATGATAAAATGCATTTATAATTGTTACAGCATATTTACAAGTGAAATATATTGGCCATCTTCAACTTTATCTTGAAATAATTTTCTTTTTCGTCGAAAACACTTTTTTTGTACTTTTATATTATCACTTCGTTGTGATCAACAATTTCATGAAGTCCTAGTGAAGCAGTTAATTACCAGAGTTAAATACTTTGTTCAATTCCACTTAATTTTTATTAATTTAATTATATGTTTATTTAAACAAAAATAATTAAATATTTCTCTAATTATTTTTTGGATTTCTAAGTCTTTAGGTAGCATTCAGAAAATTTTTAGCAATATTATTTTATAGACTTCTATTCTTAGGAAATTCAAATTTTAAATAACTTTCAAAATTAGTTGATTTATTCAATCGTTTATTCTACTTCCATAATATATATTTTTTAAAAACGAAATTAAAACTTTTTAGTCTTCGTGTGTGATTTACATAATCAGTATTTTAAATTGCTGTTGAAGAGTTGAATTTTGTCTGATAAAAATGTTTATTGATTTAAACAAATATTCATGGAATAAGAAAAATATAAATCAATTATAGACAAACTTAAATATTCTTCTGAAATAACTTCCATCGTAAATAAAAGAAATTGTTGGAAAGTTTAGAACACTTGAAAAGCCAATATAAAATCAAAATATCAAAAATGATATAAGATTGAAATTGTGAAAATATATATATATACAAAATTGTCTTTTTAAATAAAAATTCTAACAAAAGAGTTTTCCGGTTGATCGGTTAAAACAAGCTTGAAAATTAAACAAGAAAAATGAGAATTGTTGTAATTAAATATTGATAACTCAATAATATGAGTAAAAATAAAAAAATTATATTTTTGTTTAGATTGACAAATGAATAAAAGTTTCAGACTTTAAAATTTGTCATTAAATAGAGATTTACTTTAAAATTTTCGTAATGTATCTTAACCATTTCGATTCTTCACGCTCAATTCTTAATTAATTAATTTTTGAGGCTAGCGAATTTTTGTGGATTTTTTATCTTGTCATATAATTATAAAATAATCCTAAAATTTTACCGTTTTTTCAATCTCTATTTAAACTAACTAATTTCTTTTTTATACTAACGATCCCACAACATGTTTTTATACAGATAATGTAGTAAATCTATCCAAGAGAAAATCAAGAATATTTTTATCAGAAATATTTTTACTCACATTAGTTAATTAAAAATTATTAATTTATGATAATTTTTATAAAAATAATATTTATAAAAATTATTAATTTATTTATTTTGTTGGGTTTTCGTTAATTTAAGTCGGTAACCTCTGACTACTCGTGTCCTTTTAATCAAAACAATAAACTACCCAACGTATATTTGAATCACAAAAATATATTCTTTTCTCAACAATAAACAATCAATAATCAAAGTTAAGTTTGACCGATTCTCCGCTCGGCGTTGATGAGTAGTGGAATAACCATGCACCCCAGCACCCACACCCTAAGAAATAGGCTCTATTTCTACATATTTTCTTAATTTAGGACCCCGATTTTAACCTAAATCCTTCATTTCTAAGGATTTTTAATTTTAGACCCTAAATTCTCTTTATCCTCAATTTATTTAGTTTTTTAACATAAAAACAAACTAGAAATCAATGTGGTTATAGATTAATAAGTTCGGGTGAGGATGCTGGGGTGCATGGTTATTCCACTACTATAGCCAGCTTGCAAGACGGTTTTATTTAATATATAAAAAAATTAAAAAAATAAATAAAAACCAAAACACTAGATCCAACCAAAATAAATTGTTTAAAAATGGTAACAATTTTCAATTGTGAACTTTGTGAAAAAACTTTTAAAAATCAAACTGGTTTAACTTCTCATAAAAAATCAAAAGATCATTTATTAAAATTAAATGGTTTAAATGACACTAATTCTAAAGTCTGTTCTAAATGCAAGGTTAGATATTTATTTTCAGGTTATAAATCCCATTTTAAAACTTGTATTGGAGTTCCTAAAAATAGAGAAATATTTACATGTCCAAACTGTGGAAAAAAGATGAAAATAAAATCTTTTTACTTAAGTCATGTAAAAGAATGTGGTCCTGAGGTAGAAGCAGACGAAGAGATGACTGAAAAAGCTGAAAAATTAGAGTTTAATTGGGATAACTTCAATCATATAGATATAATCGCTGATATAATAAATGGACCTATATCAATAACACAATATGTAAGGAGAAATAAGAAAAAAATATTATCATCAATGGATAATGCTATAGAAAAATTTGGTCAATCAAGATTTAATGTTATTAAAATTAAAAAATCAGTAATTGCAAGATATTGGAGAGGAGAGGACTCAAACACTCAACCCCTAGATGTAAGAATTGAAACCACATATAAACATTTATTTTCTACAAAAGGAGGAAATAAACTTATTAATGATACTGCTAAAGAATTGGAAAAAGCAATGGAACAAATGGAACAAGAACTAGGAGAATCTAATTTAATATTCCATAGTTTTCAATCAATGGAAATTGAATATTGGAGAGGAGCACCACCAAATCCTAAATCTTTTATCCGCACACCATTTGACTCCAACCAAGTTATAAATGTAAAGAATGCTGATAATAAATGTTTTCAATGGTCAATACTTGCTCACTTACATCCTCAAGCAACAAATCCCCAAAGAGTTTCAAAATATAAACCATTTGAAAATGAATTAATTTATCCCCCAGGATTTGAACACCCAATGAAAATTGAAGATGTTCCAATGTTTGAAAAACTAAACAATCTCAAAATTAATATTTATCAATACATTCCAACCAAAATTATAAAAACTAGAAAAAATAAAACTTATAAACATATTATTCCTATTTATATTTCTAACATGGAAATCTTAGATGAAAATAGAGAAGTAAATCTTTTAATATTAGAAGAAGATATGCCAGAAGAAGATTTTGATGAAGATGATGAATATGGAGAAGATGTTCAAACTATACATCCTCATAGAGATCCTCATAGAGTTACTCAAGGAGATCCACATAGAGTTACTCAAGGAGATCCTCAAGGAGTTACTCAAGGAGATCCTCAAGGAGTTACTCAAGGAGTTACTCAAGGAGTTACTCAAGGAGATCCAGAGGAAGAAGTTCCTCAGGAGAAAAAACTTCATTATATTCTAATAAAGAATTTTCAAAGTTTTATGAAAGGAAATACTTTCACTCGTGGAGGGATATGTTGTAAAAGATGTTTATATCATTCAAGTTCAAAACTTGCTGCTATTAAACATGAGAGACTCTGTTGTAAGAATCAACCTGCTTTAATAAAAATGCCACTCAAGAAAAATGCTCATATGGAGTTTAAAAATTATTCCAATCTATTAGAAACATTAGGAGTGGTTTATTCTGATTTTGAAGCTATAAATATAAAACTAAGACGTACAAATACTAACAATGTAAAACTAACAAAACAATTACCCTCTGCATATAAAATCTTTTTTAAAACCAATTATCCAGAACTTGTGGGAGATAGAGAATACACATTTAGAGGATCTTCTGAAGAAGAGGTTCTAGATCATTTTGTTAAAGATTTAAATGAACTAGAACATGATTTGTTTATAATATTAAAAACAAACTTCTCCAAAAATTTTTCAGAGGAACAAGAGGAAGAATATAAAAATGCAACACATTGTTGGATGTGTAAACAAGAGTTTGAGAATCTCTCTGAGGATCTCTCTGAGGATCTCTCTGAGGCAGACTTCCCTGAGCACCTCTCTGAGGATTCAATTCATGAGCATCTCTCTGAGGACCATGAGGATTCAATTCATGAGGGAGATAGTGAAGAAGAAACCAGATTATTTCATGAAAATATTCAGGTTACAATTCGAGAAGAGAGCACTCAAAAAGTTCCAGACCACGATCGTTTTAAAAGAGAAAATAATTATCGAGGTGCAGCCCATAAAAAATGCAATCTCAACTGTAGAAAACCAACTCACATACCACTTATATTCCATAATCTTTTTGGTTATGATATCCATCTGTTTATAAAACATCTAGCTGCTAATGCTAAAAATTCTTTTAAAGTTATTGGACTTACAAAAGAGAAATATAAAAGTATTAAATATGGATGCTTCAAATTTTTAGACTCGTTAAATTTCTTAGGGATGCCTCTAGATACCATTGCTAAAAACATGAACCCAGATGATTTTAAACATACAAAAGAATATTTATTATTAAAAAATATTCCTCTAGAAGAATATCCCACCTGTCTAGCAAAAGGAATCTATCCTTATGATTATATAGATTCTTTTGAAAAATATAATGAATTACTACCTAGGAAAGAAGATTTCTTTTCTGTATTACAACAAGCAGGGATTTCAGATCAGGAATATTCTCGAGCAGAGAAAATGTGGCAGTTGTTCAATTGTAAAAACCTTGGAGAATATACTGACATGTATCTCTCTCTAGATGTTTATATCTTAGCTGATTGCTTCGAGACATTTTCAAAAGCTTTTGAATTAAAACCATATAATTATATAACTGCTCCCTCTCTAGCTTGGGATATATTATTATATACTATATGGACTGATGATATAGCAACAAGAAATAAAACTATAGAATTATTATGTGATCTTGACATGTTTAATATGTTTAAACATAATATTCGGGGAGGTATTTCTTCAGTACAAGGGAATAGAGAAATAAATGCAAATAATTTTACAATCTTTTACCCTAAATTCTTTAAAGATCCTGATGCTCTATATGTAGAAATAACAGATCAAGATGATCTCAAGGAAATAATGGAAGGTATTTCTAATCCTTCTGAAATAATGTATATAGATGCAACAGCTTTATATGCAGGAGTAATGACCCAATGTCTCCCAATTGGTAAATTCTCTTGGGAAGAACCCACTGAGGAATTAATACAAGAAATCCTAAAAACACCAAAAAATTCAAAATATGGATATGTTATAGAATGTGATCTTGAATATCCAGATAAAATAAAATCTAGAACTAAATATTTTCCATTTTGTCCTATAAGAAGAACAATCTCTCTTCAAGAACTATCAATATGGCAGATCGCCCAGAATAGAAAACCAAATAAAAAACTCTTGTGTGATCAAACTAATAAAACATTTTATCTTTGTCATTATCGCTTACTCCAGTTTTACCTATCACATGGAATGGTTTTAAAAAAGGTTCATAATATTATAAAATTCAGGCAAGCTCCTTTTATGAAAAAATTCATCGAGGGAAATATATCTAAAAGAAACATGGCAAAGAAATCTGGAAACCAATTCCTTGATATGATCTATAAACTTTTAAACAATGCAGTCTTTGGAAAGACTATGGAGAATATTGATAAATATACCCGAGTAGAACTTTTAACAAATACACCTAATGATCTTAATAAATATAATCGAATAATTGGAAAGCCCACATTTAAAAATGCAGAAATATTCTGTAGCAATCTTATAGCTATAGAGATTAAAAACGCTGTAAAAACATATAATAAACCAATCTTTATAGGTTTTACAATTTTAGAACTTTCAAAGCTGCAGATGTACGAGACTTATTATGATGTTCTAGTGCCTCACTTTAAAGATAGAATATCTATGCATGCTATGGACACTGATAGTATGTTTTTAAAAATTCATAGTGAAAATTTAAAAAAGGAAATAAGTGACTCCGAAACCTTAAATAAATTAATAAACAACTCTGGAGAATTATTCACCTTCAAAGATGAAAAACCAAATACTCCAATAATTGGAGGAGTGTTTATTCGTCCAAAACAATATTCACTTGAAATGAAAGATAAACCAAAGATGAAAGAACATACAATAAAAATTATAACCTCCAATGGGGAAGAGATAGATCACACATTTGAATATCCTGTATTCCCAGAGACAGAGAAAACATATAAGGAAAATAAAAATAAAGGAATACAAAAATCAGTATCAAAAACCTTTACACACCAAGAATACAAAGACTCATTGAATATAGATTACAAAAACAAAATCGCAAAAACCCACCATCTCAAATCTGAGAAACATAGCATGTATCTTGAAGAGTGCAACAAGATTGCTATTACAAATTATGATGATAAAAGATTTATATTATCAGATTTAAAAACAACACTACCTATTGGGAATGATTTGATTCCAATAATAAAAAATCTTGATAAAATAAATGAAATTTATAACCTAGAGATTACCGATCTCGATATTGCAAATGTTGAAATCCAATATCCAGATCCTGAACCATCTTTATATAATCAAGTTCAAAATGTAAAACCTATAGAACTTAAATATTTTAATACTAATCCAGAATATATCCAAAGACTATCACCAGAAGAATTTAAAACTCATAGATTAATGTTAAAAGATATTATCACTGTAGACACTCCTATAAATCAATTACGATTGGTCTAGGAAAGGATTCTAGGAAAGGATTCTAGGAAAGGATTCTAGGAAAGGATCTGATTTATCACTATAAAATTGATGGAAACCAAAAATCAAGAAATTATTATTTTTGAAATTATAAAAAATATTACTAGATTAAAAAAAGATTTATATGATTTAAAAATTAAATTTATTATAATTTTTATAATTTTTATAGTCCTAACTTTATTAATACAAATATTTTATTTTTATATATCTCCAAGGTTATCTCTGGGAATGAAATAAAACTTTTCTTACATGTGATTGTATTAATTTATTTTTATTTTCAAGATGTTTTTCAAGATGTTTTATTTTCTGTTCATACTCCTTAAGAAGATGATCAGCTGCAACTTTATAAATTAAAAGGTTTTCAATATAAAGATCTTTATCCTTTTTATTTTTTTTATTAAAATCTAGTAGAACCTCTCGACAAGTTGGTTTTAAATTATTTTTAATAATATATTCTGTTGGATTCATTTCTTATCTTGAAAAAGTTTATTCATTTGATTTTCAGTTTTAATTTCCTCTGTGTCTTCATCTTCAATTCCAGAGGCAGTCCCAGAGGGCAGGTTCCCAGATGCTAAATAATCTTTATCAATATTTTTAAATTTACTTCCCTTGTTAGACTTTGTCTGCTGTGTATTCTTAGACTGCGTATTCTTAGACTGCGTATTCTTAGACTGCGTATTCTTAGACTGTGTATTCTTAGACTGTGTATTCTTAGACTGTGTATTCTTAGACTGTGTATTCTTCTTTGTCTGTTGTGTCTTTCTTCTAAAAGGAGAAGGAATTCCTAAATCATTTCTAACTCTTCTCATAGTAGAATCTGAAATACCCATCATTTTACATATTGTTACTTGAGTAAAATTAGGATTTTCACTTTTAATCCTTGTAAATTCTAAAACTTTTTCTTTTAATAAAAACATGTTTAATTTTGAAGTATCAGCTATTGTAACTTGATCTACTTTTTTCAAAAATACATCCATTTTATATAGATTAATATAAATCTGTCTGGAGCCATTTTTCTCTTTGAACTTTCTTTGTTATATTTTTCTTATTCTCTACTCCTCCCATCTTTAATCTTATAACCTCATTTTTTATATCTTGAATTATTGCATTTGATTTCATTATTTCTTCATCTGTCAGGATTCCATCTTCTAAAGCTTTCAATTGGAATAAATATAATTTTGAAATCCCTAATTCTATACTTTGACATACTTCACGATATAAACTTTTCTTTTTTGAAGTATAAGTCACTGAAACCATTTCTGTAAGGAATCCATCTGCAACAGAAATACTTCCAAGTACAACCGGTACAAGACTTAAGAGAGGAAGTGTTAAAGGAAGAATTATTGTCAAGATAGCAGATGTAAATCCTAAAGATAAACCTATAATCTTTAGGGTTGTATCTCCTCTATTCCATCGATTTTTAATTTTTTTATAATGTTTTAATAGATCCTTTAAATGTAAGGTTTCAGATTTAAATTCTTTCACTCTCATAACTTCAAGTTCTGAGGGTGCTGAGGCCTTAACCTTTGGATAAATAGATTTTACTTCTTCCATTTCTTTAGGATTTAATTAATAAAACTATCTCAACAGAACTTTATCTGGCACCAATACTCGGATATCAAAAGAAACTCTTGTTGAGAGGATATCTTTATACAATTCTCTCAACCCTCTACGAACTTCATCAACATCAACCTTTTTTTCATAAAATATTAAATCTATATATTGTACAAGTGAACTAGAAAAATGAATATTCTTACTTTTAACTTTATGTAGTCCATGTGAATGAGTATTAACATACCAATCTCCGTGTGGTAAATCATAACTAGTCATTATAACATCACCCTTTTCAAGCTTACTATTATAATCACATTTCACAAACCATTTCATTCTTTCATTATCATCATCAAATAAAAAGAAATAAGGATCAAGGATTTTTACAACCATAAAAACACTCCAGGATTTACTGTTTGTTGTTATTAAACTTGGTTCTATAAAATGTTTATATGTATGGGGTAATAATGTTTTATTCTGTTCTAATTCAGCAGCTCTTTTTCTAATACTATGTGTGGTGTTAATGTGTGTTCCATGAGACTCTAAATTTGAAATTCTTTTATTAAATGATGTAATCATCTCATTTATTATATTATATATTGTATTAAATTTAGTATTAAGTCTTTCATCCTTAACTTTTTGAGTTTCTTCATTTAAACTACTTTGTAATTTATTAAACCTTAATTCTAAATTATCATAACCATCTGTTAAAGCTTTAATTTTACTCTCTATCTGTGTTTGTAATTTATTAATTTCAATTATTTTTTTATCTACATATTCTCTATTAACTGCATCAGCTTCACCAATTGGTAAAGATAAATCTTTTATCTTGTGTCCATTCATACTTAAATCACCCTTCATTGAATCACCTCTTTCATTAATATATCTCTTTTCTGTAAGAGATATAACATCTTCATCTTTTAATCCAACATTATATATTCCAAACTTATTAAAATTAGCATAATTCATTTTTATAGTAGTTAAATTCTTAGACCTGTTTCAAATGTAAACACATTGAAATCTTTTCTCCATTAAAACTAATTAAATTCTCGTTTTCATCAACAATTCTAAAACTAATATCCATTATATTTTTTCTGCATAATGGTAAATAATTTGGGGGATTCATTCTTTCAACCATTTTATATCCAACCCCAACAGTGTTAGAAGGAAAGGAATATAAAATATTTGCATGTTTACCATTATTATATGATCCCATTATACAATCACACTCTAAATTTATTGTGTTTGTATTTGTTAATTGTATAATATTTTTAGATTTAATAGGTGAATCATTGTTTTTATATGTTTAGCTTCAAAACCTAAAATAGTATGAAAGAAACTAGAAGTATCAATCTCAAGTGTATAATTTTTTAAAGTTACAATACATTTTGAAGTTTTTACATCTGCTTTTATTTCTACTTCTCCTTTTGTTTCTTGTAGAATTGTTTTAGCTAAATCTGGTATTTCATATGATCCTGGTTCGATTATAAAAGTGGAGGACTCGGTGGCTTTTTCTGTCAACCTCCTAACTATAGTAAAGCTATTATTATTATTATTTATATTAAAAATAGTATTAAAACAAGAAAACCACAAGAGTCCTAATTCATAATTTAAATCTTGATCTAAATTTATTGAATCTTCAAAATTTATAGTAAACTCTGATTCTTTTGAATTTATTAATAAACTTCTTGAATATTTATGTGACATTATGTTTGCCATTTTTTTTAAATTGTCTTCCATTTCTTATTGGATTATAATAAAGATTCTAAATCATTATAAATTTCTTGAATTATAGATTCAAAGACCTCTTGAGAGTCCCCTTGAGAGTCCCCTTGAGAGTCCCCTCGAGATTCCTCTGGACCCTTTCCCAATCTATATAAAACATATAAGGTTAAAATACCACATATTTTAGTATTCCAAGGTTGAACTTGTAAAGAGTTAAAAATATAATCTTTTTCAAGATAATCTTCAACTTCTTTAGTGGGTTTAATCCCAAAAGAATCAAAGTAGATAGATTTCTTATATATACAAACCCAATGAGATCCTTTTTCATTTGAATTTTGATAATTGATTATTATATTCTTTGGAGTGTCCCTTAGAGTGCCTACTAGAGTTGATAATTCATCATTCATTAATATTTTAATTTTTAAATTTAAATCTCTTGCATAATCTTTTAAATCAAAATTTGTTTTTGTATTTATTCCAAATGTTTTTAAAAAATCTAATATGGAGGGCATCATTTTCAAGGGAGTCATTTTCAAAAGGAGTTATTTAGACTTTGTATATTTGATAAATTTATCTTTTGAAATCATTCCTTGTTTTAACAAATTTTTAGAAATCTTTAAAATATCAGAATCTAAATTATTGTGTCCTGCTTTCCTTGCAGATAAAAGTTTTCTTAATTCAATAAAAAGATTGACACAGTTCCAGACAGGGTTATTACTAAATCCTTGTCCTTCCTTATACCCCTCTCCCTCTGATAGTTCAACATCTGAGGAATCAAGGTTTGAGGAATCAGGGTTTGAGGAATCAAGGTCTGAGGAAGCTTCAATGATTTGAATTTGAGGGATTGTTTTATCTCTATCTCTATATTTCTTTAAATCTTGAATATATTTTGCTTTAGGACTACTATTTATTAATTTTATTAAGTTTAAATATTTATCAATTTCTTCATTCTTGACACCATCTGGAATATGTCCTGAAATTAATCTATGAAAATCATCTGAAAGTTCAATGTCAACACGCTCTCTATTCATAAAAGTATTTGTTGAAATAATCGCTGGATTATTTTCTGAATTTAAATATATATAAAATTTTTGATGATTAATTGTTATTGTTTGAAAACCTCTAAGATCATAACCTATAGTAGGTATAATTGATGGAGCTAGTGATGTATTAATTTTAAAAATAGTTGGAGTCTTAGGAGGTGTTAATTTTGAAAGAAATTCATCTTCTTCTAATCTTAGTAATTCCTTTTTAGGAGGTTCTATAGCTTTAGGAGGGATAAGTCCCTCTATAGCTTTAATTGTTGGCTTTTGTTGTTTAGTTAATACTTCATTTAATATTATAGATTCAGTGTGTTGAGTTGCATCTTTTTTATTATAGTTATCTTGTTCTGATTGTAATTTTTTTAAAAGTGCTAATCTTTCTTCATATACCATTTTAATGGTATTAAAAATGGATCAATTGGGCCAAGGTTTTAAGTATAAACCCTTTCCATTTTTAGTTTTACAAATACACCCATTCTTTAAAGATTTACATATTTTTTTAAAATCATCTTTATCTTTTGAAGATAAAGATTTAGATGTTGAAATTTGATTTTTTAAAAAATCATTTAAACCACAACCTTTATAAGGATCAAGATAGAGACCTTTTCCAACGAACCCCTCTCCCTTCAAACAGCTTTGATAAGGATTAAGATAGAGGCCTTGACCCTTTTGACCTTTTAAATTCTTAATCTCAGCTTCTAGTTTTTCTTTTTCTAATTCTTTATTTCTAGCATCTCTTGAATTGCTTACAGTTTTTGCTATTCCTGCAGAGATTCCTGTGGCGCCAGTTATTCCAGCAATAATAGCTGGAATTAAAGCAGCTAAAGGAAGAAAACCTCCAGTCTTCATATGTTCTTTAACTTGTTCTTTTACATGTTTTCCAATAAAATATTTTTTACCACTGATTACAACCGATTTATTTTTATTTGAATTTATTAATTCTTGTAGGGATTGCTCCAAAGATTCTTCCGAAGGTTCCCCTGTTGTCATTTTATAATAAATAAAAATGGATAATCGAAGACCTCCGGATATTTTGGAAACCAATTTTAAATAGACATAAGAGTAAATTTAATAATAAAGTATTTCCTGATAATTTTAGATTATTAATTGTTGGTTCTTCTGGATGTGGAAAGAATGTGCTTCTTTTGAGGATGTTATTAGAAGGAAAGGGTCAGGGTGATGACTTTTTGGATTATAATAATTTAATCTTTTATTCTACAACCATTAACCAACCAGAATTACAACTTTTGAAATGTGGATTTGAAAATAAATTAACTAAAAAAGCAATAATTGATATTTTTAAAAATCAACATAGATGTCCTGAAGAAGTTTTTCAACCTTGTGATATGGTTGATTGGTATAAGGAAAAGATTTTAGAATCAGATATTAATAATAAAAAAGATTATATATATGAGAGCCAAGATGAAGAAGGAATTCGGGTTTTATTCTCTAATAAACCTGAAGATGTTTTACATTGTGATTTACTTCCTAAAGATAAAAAGAATCTACTTATATTTGATGATGTTGTTAATATGAAAAATCAAGAGATTCAAAAGAGTTACTTTACACGAGGAAGACATAATAATTGTAATGTTATTTATATATCTCAAACATATTATGCTTTAGATAAAAACTCTATAAGAAATAATTCTAATTGTTTTATATTTTTTAAATTAGACAAGCGTGATAAGAATATGATTTATAATGA
Organism: Schmidtea polychroa; assembly: GCA_959609185.1. Lineage (NCBI taxonomy): Eukaryota > Metazoa > Platyhelminthes > Tricladida > Dugesiidae > Schmidtea > Schmidtea polychroa. The sequence goes on along the minus strand of CAUHTR010000143.1, from coordinate 5,019 downwards.
TTTATTTTCAAATGTTGAACCTGATAAGAATATGTTTGATATGTTTGTTGATAATCATTGGAGAGAAAAATATAATTATATTTATTTAGATAGAGAAGAAGCTGAAATGTCAGCAAGTTTGTTTTAACTTGTTCAGAAATCTGTTCAGAAATCTGTTTTCTGTAGTTCATTATTATAAAATCTACCTAATATTTTTTCATTATTTAAATCAATAATACCATATGTTGTTGGGGTTGTATAATGTATTTTATTTATAATAAAAATTTCATTTGTCCATTTTGCTGTGAATCCTTTTTCAAATTTATTTTTATATTTAAATATTCTTACGCGGTCACCAATTTTAAATTTTGGTTTTATAGGGGTTGTATCAATATTTACCACTTTAACTGTTTCAGGATTCAAGGAAGCATTTAAAGGTGTTGATTTTATAGAACTATGTACATTATTATTATATTCATTTACAATTTTTTGTAATAATTCATTGTTCCATTTTTGTTTTCCAATAGCAGTAAAATATTTCCACATTTTATTTTTTAATGTTCTATTTAATCTTTCAACTACGACTGCTTCTCCTTCGTTTTCTGTTGAATATAATTTAATATCATTTTCATTTAAAAACTTTGTAAAAACTTTGTTATAAAATTCTGTTCCTTTATCACACCATAAATATTTTGGAATTCTTTGATATTCTTCAAATATATTTTCAAATGCTTCTGTAATAGAATATCCTGTTTTATTTTCTAAACACCTTGCAAAAGCAAATCTTGTATATAAATCTATTACTGTTAAAATTATTTTATATTTTTCAGGGTCTGATGATTTGGGCATAAAGACTAAATCAGCAGACCATGTTTGATCTTTTTCATGTACTTGAACTTTTAAATATTTTTTATTTTTTCTAAATTCGTGGTGTAATTCGTTGGCATATTTTATTTCTGATTCTGTTGGGGTTTGTAAACAAGTCTTGGCTCTTTCAATCTCTGCTTGTTCAATAATCCTTTTATTAGCAACATCTTTTGCTTTTCTAGGAAGTCCTGCACCAATAAAGATTTTACCTTTCATTGCTAATTTAACTAGAGCTCTTTGAATCTTTTCTTGGGTTGTTGGATCTTGAATATTATTTAAATCATGTATTAAATTCACATCTGCAAGGTGTCTGTCTCTAAGATCTTCAGAGTTGTAAGCAATGTCATGTTTTAAAGCTGCTTGATCAATTCTATTTATTGGTTCTTCTCCTTGTTTAGGATTATTATTTTCATCTAATCTAATATCTAATCTTGTTCCTGGTCCAGTATAATTGTGACGGAATAAATGTCTTTCACCTGGATATTTTTCTGTAGTAAAGAGTTTAAGGATTCTAGATGTTGTTTTTGAAGATTGAAGATCTCCACCGGTGCATTCTCCTGTTGCTTGCCACCCTTGATGTTTTTTAGTTTTGAGATGATTTGCTTTGTGGTGTTTTGTAACTTGACAATTACAACTTTCACATGTCCAATATTTACTCATTTTAAAAAGTTTTTTATGAAGAAGAATCTCCCCTAACATTTTCAATAATTGAAATCTTTCCACCATATAATTTCATTTCTATTTTCTTTTCTTCTAATATTAATGTATATACTTTAGCTTTAAAACCAGAATCCTTTGTTATATGAAGTGTAATATCCACATTATTTATAGCTAATCGATCATCTTGGTCAGAGGTATTTATACAAAATATAGAATATAAATTTTTAAAATCTACTTGGCTTAATTGTGGTTCAGCTTTAAAATCTTTACAAGTTTCAATATAATTAAGATAATGGAATATGTTTTCATTATTTTCAATATTAAATTCCATTCGATTTATAGGATAATAAGAATTATTTAATTGAACTTGAATTGATTTTAAACTATTAGCTCTAATCTTTTGAATAAATAGATTATTATTTTTTACGAATGAAGGATCTCCATTTTTAAATCCTATGAAAACATATCTTGGCCGGTAAGCTAGATTGGCCACCTTTATAGAATATGTTGTCCCTTCTGTCATACTGAATTCACTACAGATTCTATTTAAATAATTTACATGTATAGATTTATTAGAATTTAATCTTTCAAGGAGTTTAATCTCAGAATGTGGGTTTAATGTCCATTCAGGTATATGGAGTTCAAATGTTGATAATTTTAATTTTGTTGTTGCAGTTTCTTCTCCATAAAATATTACTTTATCATTTTCTATTCGATTACAAATGAGTTCTATAAAAACATTATGAAGTACACGGTTATAATTTTGAAGGAATCCAAATAAATGTTTTAATTCAAAATAACCTTCAAATTTATTCAACTTATAAAGTTCAAGCCGTTTTCGATATCCAATATTTTTAGCTTTATCAACTTTTTCTTGAACAACCTTTTCTCCTTGTTTTACTTCATCTATTTTTTTAGAATCAACTGTTCCATTATCTGTATCAGGAATCCATCCTGTTAATTCACCATATTCATTTTTATAATCTTCACTTGTTAAAATAAAATTTAACATTGTAGAATATACTCCTGGATGTAAAATAGTTTCAATTTCTGATGATCCAAGTTTTAATCTCATACTAGAGAATAAATTTGGAAAGAAATTATTTTCCAAGGTTGTTTTTTTATTTGCTTCAATTTCTAATTCAACTTTATAATATAATTTAGCATTACAAATATCAATAGGATTTGAGGTTTGAAGACTTTGAAAAACTATATCACCCCTACGATTTAAGTTTGCAATAGATCCTGAAGTTGGTGAGATTTTTAAAATATCGATTTTTTTTATTTCATGAGTAAATTCTTTATTATAATCAAGATTTAATTTATTTTTTTCTTGAATTTTAAGATTTATATTATTCATTTTTATATATTAAAAAATCAATAAAAATATATTTATTAAAAATGAATGAAAGAATGGAAAATGAATTGAATGAAGTTAGATATAAAAGAATAAAAAGAAGAGAAGATCCAATAATTAATGAATTAATGACAGAAAATGAAAAATATAGACATTTTTATATAAATGCTGTAAAGGTTGCAGATAAAAGACTAGATAAGATTAAAGAATTAAAGGAAAGAATTAAAGAACTTGAATCACATTTTTAATTTTTTAAATAAAGCCGTCTTGCAAGCTGGCTATAGTAGTGGAATAACCATGCACCCCAGCATCCTCACCCGAACTTATTAATCTATAACCACATTGATTTCTAGTTTGTTTTTATGTTAAAAAACTAAATAAATTGAGGATAAAGAGAATTTAGGGTCTAAAATTAAAAATCCTTAGAAATGAAGGATTTAGGTTAAAATCGGGGTCCTAAATTAAGAAAATATGTAGAAATAGAGCCTATTTCTTAGGGTGTGGGTGCTGGGGTGCATGGTTATTCCACTACTTTGATGCTTTGACAAAAGATAATATTCACCTTTTATTTCCTTAGGTTCCCTTGACCAACGTTTTCCTTTTCTGTTTGATTTGATCCTTTTTCACCTTTTCGTATTCCTATTCTATATCTTCTTCTTCCCTAATCTCCTTAATTCGTTTTTTACCTCTCGCCTATTCTCTTTTCTTCTTACCCTAACTGAGGCAAAATGCCGATTTGCTCTGACCTTCCCATTCCTTATATACTCTTCGAAATCGGGATGACAAATGGTTATTGCCGAGTCAATCTCTCACTTGACATTCTACTCTACATATCTGCTTCGACTGTCACCCATAATGGTTCAACGAACAAAGATAATTAATGGCCCGTCCGGCCTTTCTGTACGCACTATCTTCTCCTTGATCTTTTCCCATTAATCAATGTGTCACGTTAAATCTTCCTTCTATTTACTTTTCTCTTTGTTTACTCAGCTCGGGTTTCCTATTAGCTCGGGTTTTCTATTAGCCAATTAATTAATTAATTAACGTTTTCTGTTTCTACACATTTGAATGCTTTTCGACCCTTTCTGACCATTTTCTGATAAATCCCTAATCATCATCTTGTTGACCATTAGCTAATCTATACCTGTCCCGTTTTCCCAATTCGATTTCGATGATTTTTACCATTTATTGATTTTTTTCGGATATCCGAATTCTTGCCTTTCGCAACCGCTTTTGCCATTTCCTAATACTGCTTCCATCATATTTTCCTTTACTATCAATTCTGTGCATGATCACGCTTTTATTTGTCTTTCTTCTTTACTTACTTTTTTATTAAATTTTCAACCTAAATTTCATTTAAATTTATTTTAATTTACAGACCTCAACAATTTTGTTCACTTTATCAATTACCCTACAAATTTACATTTATTTACAATTATTGAAATTCCAAAATAATTAATTGACTTAAAATTAAAAATCCCTAGAAATGTAGTTTTATACATTTTTTATTAATTTTCCCACCGAAACACTTTGCTATAAATGTAAACTAATTTTTTTCACGATGTCAAATTGTGGAATTTCAATTTTTTTTCATGATTAAAATATTATTTAATTTTATCCTCTATCTTGTTACATATATTTTGTCGGTCACTGAAACACTTTGAATTATAATTTTATGAATTTTAATAAAACTATATAAAGTGCTATCAAGTCAGGAAACTTGTTATACGAGTCATCAAAGGATTAATAATAAACCTCGTGAAAATAAAGTTATTATCTTGTTTAAATTAACTAAAAAAATGATTTTTAAATGTAAAATTTCTGTAAATTAATTAACTAAAACTCGGTGAATTTCTTTAAAATTTATGGTTACGATTGCAATAATCGAAAAAACTATGATTTTTTTCATAGATTTTTTTCATATTCTCAATTGATAAATTGAGAGTACTTTTTAATTAAATAATTGATTTTTTTGTAATTCTTAATTGAATAGCAAAATTTTCCATCCAGAAATATTTTTTCTAATGTAAAAGAATACTGAAAATTAAATTATTTATTTATAATAATTATTATGATAATAATTATAATAATAAGTATAAAGTGATGATTTCTTGATAGCAGCATTAATTAAATGTTAAACAATTAAATGATAATTT